>CM062820.1:1003111292-1003153792 GCA_031772625.1 Pinus tabuliformis
ATATATATTACATGTTAGCATTAATTCCATATCACAATTCATATCAATACTAACCCTATAATGAGGTAGGATATAATAATATAATAGCGATTAAAAATTAAAATGAAAATATGGTTCAAAGATATATTGGAAATCTAGCTAAGATTACATACCTCAGACTCCATCCACACAACAAAATAAACCCATCTCTTTTGATGCAACATCTATTTTTCCAAATGATTTGGATGTCTTCCATATTTTAGTTCCCACCAATCAATAAATAGTGAGAAATTAGATAACGATGATTTTCTTCTAGTACAAATTTTATTAAAAAAATATCACATATTTAATATACTTACAAAAGTTGTTATCATTTCTTTTAACCCTTTCTAACCACTATGATGAGTGCCTTTTGTCTATGCTAACCTCACCTTGGAAGCCTTGTCCTTAAACATAAACCAATTCAATTCATTTTTACACATACATGTCTAAGTAGTGGAGGTAACCTGATAGGAATTAGAGCCAGAACCAACTCCTATATTATTCCATATCATGAAGCTTCATGTTTCATTATGTATATATCCATGATTTGTAATTATATTACCAAGTTCATATATATTAGACATTATATATCAATAAGACAAAGAGTGTATAGATAATTATAATTGGTACCTATAATCACAGACTCACGCTAGAACCTTAGAAATTATAACTAATTCCCAAATAAAGACTCTTACTAGATATTTAATTAGTAGGATAGAAGAGACTGAGAATACTCCTTTGACTCATTAGGAGGTAATAATGACTTTGTATAATAGTAGTTATCTAGGTCTTAGTAATAGGAAGCATGAAATAGATCTATAACTCCATTTCTTTCTTTTGACACCCATTTTGCTAATGTTTGACACAATTATTTAAGGGAGAGATCCCAATAACACTCTTTTGAAACACCTTTATCTCTATAATTCCTCGTTTTGACACACCATGCAGAGGATCAATTCCCTATTGTGGAAATTTACCATTTAATATATACATTATAACCTTAGTTATTAGCATTGGATATAGAAGCATTGAAAATAATGTGGGGTGTAGTAAATTAATGTTAGAATAATGTATCAACAAATTTCAGAGAATTGCAGAGTGAAGAAAGATGAGCCTAAATTCTTGGCATATGTCTAAGCAAAGGACAAAAGGACACAACCAAGAAATCCTAATGAAAACCCTAATGTTGTGGATCATTGATTTCCTAAGAGAAATCAAAACCGTTCATGTAAAAATGCCTCATAAACACCACAATTGGTGTAATCACGTGAATATCACATGTATGTAGCACATGTGGAGGAATCTCAGCGATCCACGTAAGCTTAGAACTTACTTCCATTCATATCATATAACTCGAATATCATTTTACAGGAGGTATTTAATTTTTGGTGACATAATAATTGTTGGGACATCAATTGAAAAGAAAAGGATTTTGACACAGTAAACTCAATTAAGAACCAACAAATGTGATAAATTTACCATGATAAGTAACACGGAGTATTAATTTAAAAAGGTGCAGTGTATCAAGGCTATGGTTTGGAGGTGCAAATAGGATGACAAACTTTTTTAGAGACCATAACTGGGATTAAGAGCAATGTAAAAGTAATTAAGTAAACTATAAGGTATTATAAATGAATGGTCTAATTTAGTAGAATAAAATGATAGGTAATAAAGATACATATAAGAGTTACACATGTCACACATATTATATAAATTAAAAATAAAAATAACATAGATTAACTTAAAAGCTAACTATTAGAATTTCAAAATGAGTTAAGTCTAGTTAGAAATGTAAATTTTAGCGACTTCAAATTTTATGAACCTTTCAAGGTTACAATTATGGTTCCATAAGACTACATTAAGACTAATTTTCAATTAGGATCAATTTTTTTACTGTTAAATGGGAGGTGTTATACATTAGTATTAATTTCAACAATAACTCGCATTCCGCTCAACATGCACAACCCGAGGTTAGTAAGGCCTAAAGACCATAAGGGAGAGGAAGGATTGCTTGCCCATGAAATAAATATTTACATATGCAGAGTTCATTCCTTTTCAATTTTGAAATGGTTACAGTTTGTATTCTATGAAACACTAAAAATATTAGTTAGGATAATTCTGCTTCAATTGTTGTTTGGGTAGGAGTTTGTTGTTTTAAGGACAATAAGGAAATCAAGAGGAATTTCTACTAAATGAAATCTATATTTAGAGATGTTAGGTCCCTATACTACTAGTATATCCCCTTATTGTTATTTTTGTGCCCATGTAGTCCCCATATTGCTATTATTGTGCCCCATAGAAGCTCACTATCGTTATTGTTGTGCCATTACATTATTATTGTAATGTAGGTACTGATTATATTATGATCCCTTAGACTCCTATATATAGAAAGGAGGCCTTTTTTATTTGTATCATCCAAGAATTTTTCATTTATGTAATGTAAAATAGGTTTTCCCCTCGAATAGGATAATTTTGAAGTCGTTGATCTCTCTGTTTTTTGTTCTGGTTACATAACATTTAGGATCAAATCTTTGGATTATAGTGTTTCACTTCTTCAAATATGACATTGTGGAACTTTTGTTATAACCTTTTTTTTATACGAAGATTTAGAAGCTAAAATTGAAACCACATGGAGCTGAAATATCAGTGAACTTCATGTACAAATTTTAGAACACCTCTTGCTATATTTTTGGAGATATGATCCGAGGAAGTGAGGATTTTTGCAGGCTCTAGAGTTCCATCTCAGGAAAGTGACCTAGGGAAAATCGTCATAACTTTCTTTAAGCATTGGATTTTCATTTCGTAAGAAGTGACATAGAGAGGATGGACTATAGTTTTTTGTGTATCTGTTTCAGGGCTAAAGGTCGAAATATTGACACATGTCACTTCGTAAAAGTGCACTCTACTAAACCAGTATATAATCAGGTCATTGTGGGATATTGGGTGTACTTTTTCTTGAAGAATACAAACTTGGTCTAACGTATTGGGTTAGAAAGAATAATTAGAGGTCTACTACAGGACATAATTTTAGATCTTGGAGATTCGTAATTACATATATATAACAACTGCAATATAGAGCTCCTGAAAAGAAACAAAAAGGTGTGTATCTTTTAAATTTTTCATAACTTTTGTTTGCAAAATCCATTTGATGTGATTCAAAGGGCATGGTGAAGCATGAATATCATTTGATTCCAAAATTAATCGAAGTAATAGAATGTAAACACCTAGCAAGCAACCAGAAATATTTTCTATGACACATGAAGAAGAGGAAGAACTGCAACATGATATATCAAAATTACAAGACCAAGTGCAACAAATTTCGCTCTCGCAAAGAGTAACCAAAAATGAAATGGAAGCTAAGATGGATGGTTTGAATAATGGTTTAAAATCATACATGGAAGGTTGGAAGGATGGTTTAAAAATAGACATGGAAGGTTTGAGAGAAGGTTTGACAAAGTTGCTTCAAGAAATATTTCCTAATGGCGACAAGATATGAGATGAAACTCATGATGAGAAAAATAAAAATGTTAATCATGATTTCATAGACTCGAACGTTGGATTGAGGACCCACCATATTCCAAATATCAATATGAGAAATTTTGATGGAAAGGATCCGGTAACATGGATACTACAGATGTAGCAAGATTTTAATCTCCATAATGTGAAACACACACAAAAGCTACACATTGCAATTTTATATTTAGAACCCAATCAATTTTTATGGTATTAATGGCTTTGTTCTCATAAACCACTTGTCAGTTGCTTAATTTTTACGAGGGAAATGATAACACATTATGAGGATACAAAGAGAAACATCGTCTTTATCCGATTGATAAAACTCAAACAAAATGTTTCAATGGTGAAGCATATTGAGGACATTAAAAAAATGAATATAAGGGTAAATGATATTCTATAGGAACATAGGATTGATGTCATCATAGGGACTTTAAAGGATAACATCCAACATGAGGTTCACCTTTGGGAACCTGATTCATTGGAGAAGGTATTTAGGGGGGAAATAAAAGTTGAAAGAAAAATTATGGCAACAGGGAAGTTATAACAACCCTGATTAAAAATCCATGTAAAATTATATATAAATCCATGGTGGTGGGACACATATTTCAAGCTGAATAGTGGGCAAGACATCCTAGTGGGTGTTCATTTTGGGTATTATGGCTAAAGGAAATTAGAAAGGGCAACGACAAAGGCTTTGGAAAGAAAAAATGGAATTTTTGGCACACTTATTTATGGAAATAATGGAAATTAGGAGAAAATTAAACTGAAAGGACACAGGTTCCATGTGAGGAGTAAATTGAGGGAAGATAATGGAAATTGAAAAAATAGAGGCCTCATTAATAAAAAGGTTTATGAGGATCAGTTGGCAAGCTTGGTGAATTTAGTTTTGGAGCTCTCTCATTATTCCCCCTCTCTCTCTCCCTCATGGACACAAAGTTTTCTTGGAGCATGTTTGCATTGGCTCAAGAAAGGAAAATAAAGAAAGAGGAAGCAAAGATCAAGCAGAGAAAGGGAGGATCAAGCAGCTACAATAACATTCTTTTCAGGTATTTATTTTCATGTGATATTTCCTTGCTATATTTGGCATGCATGGTGTTGCATGTGGTTATTTTCTATCATGGCATGGCTTTTGCTACGTTTGACAGCGTTTTTCATCCTATCCTTGACATTTCGTAATAGCCTTAGTGAGATGGGTTCCCATATGTCGGTTGAGTTGGATTGCTGGTTGGATTTAAAGCTAAGTGGGGTGGATCTCTAAAATGACAAAGACAAGGTCTAGCGGTCCATGAAACACACTGTGGATCACGGTAAAACCACTGACCTAGTAACCCTTGAGATAGATTGTGGGTTGTGGTAAAGCCAATATTGTGTGCCTGAGTGGGCCTAGGAATCCTTTCTGGTGAATGGTGAGATATATCGTAAAGCCAAGAGGTGGATTGCTCCCCATTGGGCCTAGTAGTACCGAGATGGGATGTATGATAGAGCCTGGGGGGTGGATCTTAGTGTAGGGTCTAGTGATCCTTGGATCAGACTGTGGATTACGGTAAATCCTTGGAGACTAGGAGGCACTCAAATTCCTCATGGTGTAGGTGGAGTTCGGTAGTATCCATGTTTTCTTGGTTATTTTTGGCTGGTTATGAATCTCACATTCATGATTTGACTATGGCACAGGGGTGATTTGCTGAAGAAATATTTAGCTGAGCAAATCTATGGTAGGGTGGAAATGGTAGTCCCATCTCGGGTTTGGAATTTGCATCATTAATGAAAGGATATTTTTCCATGTATTTCTATGAGTATTATACTAATTTATATCTGGATCATATGGCTTTAATTTCATTGGTATATTTCTGCTATTATGCTGGCTATGTATGTGTTTTATGATAGTGGCTATGCTCTCATCATGTTTTTACTTATAAATGATTGGAAAATGTATCTATGACCTAATAGGTGATAATGCGGAAAATGATATGAGGAAACAATTGTTCTTAGTGATTCTTTGATAAGTATGAGATACCTACGCTTAAATATATTATTTACACCTGTAGATTACATATTTGTCATATGTTTGACGAAATGTATGTCATGGCTAGAAGGGGTCTGGTTAAGGGCTTGTTCAACTATTTTCATTTGCATCATTGTTTCCATGTTATTTTACCATTATGGAGATTTCACTCAATTCTGGGAAGTGACCTGGGCTCTGGGCCTCAAAAAGTGGCTCAAAACCCAGGGACACTAGCATATCACTGAGAAAAATAGTCCCTGATTGTTGACATGCCTTGTCATGAGAGCATCCAGAGCCTCCTAGATGTTGGAAAGCCTATAGCATGAGAGCATCCAGAGGTCAAGTGGTCAATAACTTCAGTGGGACCCAAGTGCTAGCTACCTGAGTGGCTGGGATGGTTCCTAAGAGTCCTGTAGCTTATGTGGAACGTTTGTATGTCTTGTTTTTGTCAATTCCACTTCCTTAAGGTCACATAGGATGTTGAATCTAATCATAATATCCTATCATCACATATTTACCCCGGTTATACGATTACTTGGGTAGATGTGGGAGGAGGGTGTTATAGAATTCTACACTCACAATTATAAAGATGGAAGTGTTAAGTTCCTAGCCTTCCACAACCTACAAGGATGACACCACAATAATTGGAAGAAAAAAGAGAAAAAGTGCTTTGTTATAATTGTGATAGAAAATACATTAAAGGTCATAAGTGTGCCAAGAATAAAGTATTTTACATAGATTGTGAAGAGGAGGAAGAAAACGAACAAGAAATGTCAAAAGAAGAGGATACACACTAAGAACCAACCCGAGAGAAAGAAGAAATGAATCTAACCATAACTTGTAATGCATTGGTAGTAATTACCACTCCTTAAACTCTCAAGATAGAAGTACATATCAAGAAGAAATTTTTATATTGTAGATTGATTCAGGTAGTACCCATAATTTTATTCATTGTAAGATAGCCATGGAATTGAATTGCTTCCTAAATCCAGCACCAGAGTGTTAAGTGATGGTCGTAAATGGAGGAACTATAAATTTCTATGGAAAGTTTTTATAATATCAACCTAACCATGGGGAAATATGTATTTAATATTCTAATTCCTTCCATTGGGTGGTATTGATGTTATAGTAGGAGTTGAATGGTTACAATATTTGGGTACGATAGATTTTAATTTTAAAGAACTTTTCTTGAATTTTTTTGGGAAGGAAGGGACGTGTAATTAAGTGTATTGTAGGGAAACTAATAAATATAAGAAGATCCAGTGGCATGAAAAAGCTTCTAAAGAAGTAAAAATGGGGTGTAATTGCACAATTATGCTCATTATAAATTCAAACATTAAAATCATTTATTTCTCTAGATCTCCAAAAATTCTTGGACAATCATTCCAAGGTATTTGAGAGTCCGAAAGACCTCTAACCTATTCATGATCATAACCATGATATTCATTTAATTCTAGGAAGTGTTCCTCCAAACATTAGGCCTTACAGATGTCCCTATGCCCAAAAGAGTGAAATTGAATGTATGGTTGCAAAAATGCTAGAGGTCGGTATAATTCAACCAAGTCAAGTTCTCTATCTCCTCTAGTAGTATTGGTGCATAAGAAGGATGGATCATGGAACATGTGTACGGATTATAGGGAGCTCAACAAACTCACCATTGATAAAATGTTTTATTAATTACATGAAGAAATTTACTTCACCAAACTGGATCTTCATTAAGGATATCATCAAATTAGAATGAATATTGAAGACATTCTAAAAACAATATTTAGAACTCATGAGGGTCATTATGAATTTTTGGTCATGCCTTTTGGCCTTACCAATGCACCATCTACATTTCAAGGTTTGATGAATTCCATTTTCAAACCCTTAGAAAATTTGAATTAGTTTTTTTTCATGATATAATAATCTACAAGAAGTCTTGGAAGGATCATGTTCAACATGTTGACAGGGTGCTCAAAATATTAAAGGAGAAACAATTATATGCAAAAACATCCAAATGTTTCTTTGCAGTACAAGAAGTGGAATATATGTGTCATATTGTATCTCATGAGGGTGTTAAGGTAGACCTTAACAAAATTAAAGTAATTAAGGAATGGAAAATCTCAACAACCATAAAGCAGCTACGAGGATTTCGTGGTTTGACAGGGTATTGTCGCAAGTTTGTTAAGACTTTTGGGAGAATAGGAACACCTATAACAACATTATTGAAGAAAGATGCATTTTATTGGACTTTAGAAGCATCTAAGTAATTTTAACATCTTAAAGAGGCAGTGCACCAAGACTCGGCCTTAGCTATGCCAGACTTCACAAAAACCTTTATTGTGAAATGAGATGCCTCAAGAAATGGAATTGACGTTGTTGTAATGCAAGAAGGAAGACCCATTTATTTTTAAATTCATCCAAAGTATTTACACAAACTTATTTTTGAGAAGGAAATTTTGGCAATACTACATGCACTAAAGAAATGGTGACCTTACCCAATGGGAAGACACTTCAAGGTAAGAACAGACAATGATAGTCTTAAATACTTTTTGGAACAAATATTATCTTCAGAAGAGCAGAAAAAATGAGTCACAAAGATGTTGGGCTATGACTTTGAAATCTTCTACAAAAAAGGGAAGAAAATTGTTGTTATATATGCACTCTCAAGAAAGGATGAGGGTGTGGAAGGATTTCTTTGTGCCATTTCTATTATCTAACCAGATTGGATAACTGAAGCAGGGGATCAATGTAAGAATGATCAAGAAGTGTGGATGCTCATTCAAAAGTTGTAGCAAGATCCCAGTATATCTGATACATTTAGCTGGAAAAATGATTCATTATGGTACAAATATGACTTATATATTTGTAAGAATTCCCAACTCGAACAAAATATTCTTTTGGAATTGCACACCTATCCCTTACGAGGGCAATCAGGATTTTTAAAAACTTACCACAGGGTCAAGAAGGAAGTTTTCTGGGAGGGACTTAAATATTATATTGAAAATTTTGTCGTAGAATGTTTGGATTTCTAGCAAAATAAAGTTGAGACAATTAAGACCCCGGGTTTGTTACAAACTTTATCCATTCCAAGTCAATGTTGGGAGGAGGTTTCAATGGATTTTATCATAGGTTTACCCATGTCTGAAGGAAAGAGTGTCATCATAGTGGTAGTTGATAGACTTACCAAGTATGGACATTTTGTAAATTATCTCATACATTTAAAGCTAGTATAATTGATACTACATTCGTGGAAAAAATTTAAAATCTACATGGAAAGCCAAAGATTATTATAAGTGATAGAGATCCCATTTTCACTAGATTTTTTTTGGATGGAATTATTGTTGCACAAAATTGAATGAAACAATAGGCATATCAACATCGTGGAAAAATAAGTTTTGATGTAGTCGACTGGGTATTTTTAGGATACAACTATACAAGAAAATTCCACTCAATCAAGCTAAGAAGGATAATAAATTATCACCAAATTACTATGGTCCTTACAAGGTGTTGCAAGAGATTAGTACTATGGCATACAAATTGGAGCTTCCTGCATATTCCCGAGTGCATCTAGTTTTCCATGTTTCATACTTAAAGAAAGTTATAGGTGACAAGCTCCCAGTCCAAACAATATTGCTAGAATTTAACGAGGAAGGAAAAATCATATTGGAACCTGAAGTAGTCACAAAAACAGGAACCTGGTAGCTACGCAATCGATCAATTTCAGAGTATCTCATCAAGTGGAAGAACTTACTCACTGAATATTCCACATGGGAGGATGAGAATTTTATACAAAAATATCCAAAACTACTCAGGAGCTGAGGACAACACTTTTCTAAAGGAGAGGGGAATGTTAGGTCCCTATACTACTAGCGTGTCCCCATATTGTTATTATCATGCCCCATAGAAGCCCACTATTGTTATTGTAGTGCCCTTACATTATTATTGTTATGTAGGAAATGATTATATTAGGACTCCTTAGAATCCTATATATAGGAAGGAGGTATTATCATTTGTATCATATAATTTTTTTTCACTTATGTAATGTAAAGGAGGTTTCCCCCTCGAGGAGGATAATTTTGAAGTCATTGAATTATCTCTTTTTTATCTGGTTACATAACAAGAGATGTGAAATTATGTTAGAATTATGAGTGTAATATTCATGGCTCAACACAATTATATGTATCATTAATTTATTTTTCATCATGGCTAAGATCATGATTCAATCATTTATTATCATTTGTTTTAATAGTAGGGAGAGGATACGACCAACCTAGTAAAAATTGTACATGTAGGATCATTAAATCCTTGGCAGAGCCCTTCTTGTGTATAATGACACCACAACTCGCATTTTATTCCATCATCTTGTGATATTATTTATCTCCCTTATAAAGTGTTTTATGAATAAGGGCACATATCGTGGTGCTTCTCTTGTGTAGAGCACTTGTGCTTGGGCCTCTCTAATGGACTATGGTTATCTCTCTCTAGCACACTTGTCTGAGTTCACCAAAATTCATAAATACTTTAGGACATGGCTAGAAGCTTTGGCAAAATTCTTTCCACACTCTTGCTATGTTAGCCTTTGAATGGTTTGAAAACCTTCCCAAGAACTCTATAAATACTTTTGATAAAATATGTGATAAGTTTTTGGGAATGTATGCTCTTAAACCAATTGAGGTATTTGAAGTGGTTAGTATTATATAATTAAAGCAAGGAAAGTGGGAGGTTATGACCTATTTCATTCATAGATTCTAATTTTTGTTATCTAGATGTGAGACCAAGTTATCTGTAGATGAGCTTAGAAAAATCTTGGTAGAAGGTGTAAGAGAAGATTTGCAACCATAATGTACTAATAATAAATATATAACCTATTAAGATGATATCAATAAGGTGTTGGACTTATAAAATATCAACATTAGACATCACCTAAGACCTTATTATCCTTCTATTATAGTGAGTTAAGTAGCTTCCCTCTTAGGTGACCCACAATCAAGAGTGACTAAGCCAAAAGGAAACACACATGATGTAAATGTTGTAGGGGATGGTCCTACCGATTTAGTGCATGAAGTTGTTGCTATGACTTCTTCCACTCATGCTAATCCACCCATAAAGAAATTTTTAGAAAAGGAGTATCAACCATCTTCTTTAAAGCCTCTACCTATACAACCATTCACTCAACATCTACCATCACTAATTGAGCCATCTCCACCATAACTAGTGGAACAACATTCTGACAAACTTAGAAGGAATCCACTACTTATTTTCCATTTCATCCTAGTAAGAATTATAATTATAATAAGAGATCGAGGCATTTTATGAAATAATGTGTTATATACTAAAGAGTGAAGCACTTAAAAGAAAAATAGTCACTTGAAAGGAGACTTATGCCCCATAAAAATTCCCCATTATAAATATTTTTCAATTGATTCCATCGACATCCATCCTCATCTAGTCATCCTTCACAATCCTCCATTTCTTCCCAAGGGAATTTTTATAGTCAACCACGTACTTCTCCCACTCTATTTAGCCATAAATTCAAGAGTTTACTTCATCGATGAACTTATATAGAAGTAATATAATTTGATGTAAATGTTATCATAAGAGCTCCAGAATATGATGGAGTTATGCACTCTTAGTCAATTTAAAGCTACAGTAACCCAATAAGGGCCCACTTGTATACAAAAGGAAATAAATTCCACTATCCCTCTAGCTCCCAATAATAAACTTATTAAATACCTATGGGAATACCTCCCATACAAGGGTCTTTCCCTTATTCTTTTTGTAGTAGAAATGTTTTCTGCCTATCATCTCTATTGCAAATTTCTTGTGAATTTTGCCCACCTTACTTGAATCTTTAGTACTGGGAATTCACCTATCCCCAAGAGTTTATACACCTATATTCAATACAATTGAGTCCTCTTAGGTCAACCATCTTGTTACTATCCCTCGATCTCCTTTCGAGGTCAAGCAACTTCTCCCCTCTCCCTGGGAAACCATACCCATAACCTATATATTAATTTTCTTATGATAATTTTTTCTTTGACCCTATTAAGGCACAAACTGATAAGTAAATGATCATACTGGATGACCTTACTTTGTACATAGAGTGTACTATAGGGCCTTGATATGCTAAGTGTTACTTTATAAACTGGAATTGTAACATGACTATGGTGTCACATGATGTATTACTTATCATGCATTATACTAATGTGGACATGAAATTTCTTGTCATTGACATCATGGAAATCATCATAATTTAGACCATCATCATCATTCATACCATTATTGTTGGTTATGGATACCTAGATGAATGTGATTATAATGATGAGAAAATGATGATAACTTGGATAATGATGCTAAAGATAATGATTATGATTATGACAGTGACAAAATTGAAAAATTGGTAAGATTGGTCAAGGTCATTAGCATCATCATCATGATAACCATTGTCATCATCATCATCATTGTCATCATAACCACCATCATGTTTATCATCAATTTCATTGTCATCATCATCACAATTCATGCCATCGTCATGATCTTCATTATCATCATCATCATTATTATTGACACTATAATCAGTTGTTCGTAATTTACAATGTCCTAACATATCATAAATGATGAAAATATGATGAGTGTTGGAAAAGGGATGTAAAATTGAACACAAAAATGGAGGATGAAATAGACATAAAATTGTATGAAAAGTGGATGGAACATAAGTAGATGCGAAACAAGATGCAAAAGCTAACACAAAAGTGGACAAAAAATCATATGCAATAGTCAATGAAAACTTGGACACAAAATACGATGCAAACACAGATGCAAAAGTGGAAGCAAACATGGGTACAATAATAGGCATTAAACTTGGCACAAATTTTGGTGAAACAAATGTGGATGCAACAATGGACGTAGAAATTAACTTAGACTTGGATGCAACAAGGTCACAACCTTGGATGCAAAATAAGATGCAAAATAGGGATGTAAACATGGACACAAACATGAGTGCAATAGTGGAAAAACAATTAGATGCAAAGGTGGATGCAAAAGTAAATGAAAACTAAGGTGCAAAACCTAATGTAAAAGTTGATGTAACATAGGATGAAGAAAATAAAAAATATTCAATGCAAACTTGGACAAGAAAAGGATGCAAATGTGAATGAAAAAGGGAAAGAAAATGTGGGTTGTAACAATGGGTGCAAGATATGGCACAAATTATGGCACAACAAAAGTGGATGTAGCAATAGACATAACAAAATATGCAAACTTGGATGCAAAACAAGATGAACAAAGTGATGTAAAAGTGGATGAAAACATCGATGCAACAAGAGATTCAACAGAATTGGATGAAAAATGAATGCAATGGAAGTATATGCAACAGTATATACAAAATGAGATGAAAAAACCCAATGCATAAATGTGACACAAAAGTGGATTAAAAAAGAGATGTAATATTTGATGCAAATATTGGATGCAAAAGAGGGCATGAACATGGATGCGAAATTGGAAGTAAACGTGGGTACAATAATAAGTGAAAAACATGGTGCAAATTGTACCACAAAAACGTGGATGTAATGATAGATGCAAAAAAAAAAAACTTTGATCTAAATGAAGATGAAAAAAGGGATGCAAAAGTAGTTGCAAAATGAGACACAAAACCCGATGCAAATCTTGACGCAAAAATGCATACAAAAAGGGATGAAAAAATAGGTGTAAAAGTTGATGAAAACCTAGATGAAAATGAGGATGCAAAAATCAATCCAGAATTAGAAGCAAAAGTAGGTGGAAACGGAGGTGCCAAACTAGCAACAAATTGTGGATCAATAGAATTGGATGCAATAGTGGACATAATAATAGATGAAAAAGAGTATGTAAGTATGGATAAAAAACAAGATGCAAAGGTGGATGCAACAAAACTAGATGAAAAACTAGACACAAACCTCGACTCAAAACATGGAACAAAGAGGGTGCAAAAAATGATGCAAAAGTGGATGCCAAAAATGATTTAAAAAGGGATGGAAAAATAGGTGAAACAAAATTAGGTGTCAAAATTGATGTGAAACGTGGAACAAAACCTGGTACAAAGGATGGCACAAAAATTGGCATAAATCCTAGTGCAAAACCTAGTGCAAAAGGTCCTATTGCATTACCTAGAGCTAAACTTGTTGTAATACTTTGTGCAAAATATGGTTCAAATTTTGCATCACGTTTTACACCATAGTTAGTAAATGGATGCAAATAGCACCAAAAGTGGGCTCTCGATGCAAAAAAGGACACAAAAAGGGACACTAATGACAGGGTTTTGTTACAGTGAGAGGGGAGAGGAGGAATGAAGAGAGAGAGAGGGAGAAGAGTGAGAGAGGTAGAGAAGGGTAAGAGAGGGAGAGGGAGAGACAAATATGGAGAGGGGAGAGAGAGAAGGAGAGAGGGAGGGAGATAGTGAAAGGATTGGAGGGCAGTGAGAGAGAGAGAGAGAGAGAGAGAGAGAAATGGGGGAAGAGAGAGGAAGGTAAGAGAGAAAAGGGAGAGAGAGGAAGGATGAGAGAGAGGATTTACAAGAGAGAAGAGAAGGATGAAGATAGTGAAAGGATTGGGGGTAGAGAGAGAGAGAGAGAGAGATGGGGGAAGAGAGAGGAAGGTAGGAGAGAAAAGGGAGAGAGAGGAATGATGAGAGAGAGGACTTGCGAGAGAGGAGAGAGGGAGGGATAGAGAGATGGATTTGGAGGGTGATAGAGGGAGGGAATAATAAATACATATAGAGTGAGAAGTGGGAGAGAGAGGCAGTGACAATGGAGAGATGAAGAGAGAGAGTGTATGTTTATGGGTGAGATAAAGAGAAGGGGGAGAGAAGGAGAGAGGTATATAGTAACATAGTTGGAGAGAGAGAGAGTGTTGGAGGAAGAGAGCGGATTGGGGAGAGAGAGGGAGAGAGAGAGATGGGGGAAGAGAGAGGATTGGAGGGAAGAGAGAGAGAGAGAGAGAGAGAGAGAGAGGGAGGTAGGAGATAAAGGGGGAGAGAGGAACTATGAGAGAGAAAACTTTATAGAGAGGAGGATAGAGGGAGGGAGAGAGAAGGAGAGAGGGAGGGATAGGGATACGGAGTTGGAGAGGGAGAGAGGGATGGAAGAAGAAATACATAAAGAGTGAGATGTGGAGAGAGAGAGGGGGTGACAAGGGAGATATGGAGAGAGAGTTTGTATCGTTAGGGATGAGATAAAGAGACAAAGAAGGAGAGATGGAGAGAACGGGGGAGAGAAAGAGAGAGGAAAGAGGGAGGGATATAGTAATAGATTTGGAGGATGAAAAGAGAAGTGGGGATAGAGAGAGAGAGAGAGAATGAGAGAGAGTGGAAGGAAGAGAGAAAAATGGACATAGAGAGAGGGGGAGTGATAAGGAATATGGAGAGAGAGAGGAAGAGAGGACAACGCGAGGGAAGATAGATAGAAGCAATGGATAGGAAGAGAAGAGGAGGAGAGAGAGAAATAGAGAGGGAGAGAAGGAGGGAGGGATAGATAGATATATTGGAGAAATAGAGTGTATTTTTTGGGGTGATATAGAGAGACAAATGGAGATAGTGATAGAGATGGAAAGTGAAGAGATGTAAGAAGAGAGAGATGGAGAGAAGGAGGGAGGGATAGAGAGATTGATAAATATGGAGTAAGAGAGCATGACGTGTTTGGAGGGTTGAGATAGAGAGACAAAGAAGGATAGATGGAGGTAGATATAGATATAGATGGATGGGGGAGAGAGGGAAGATTATTTCTTTCACTAGATGCATTGATTTCATTGTATATGGTGATTTCGAATATTATTCAAATGCTTTCACTAGATGTAATGATTTTCGTGTAGATGTTAATTTCTAATGATATTTGATTTCTTGTAATAGATTCATTGATTTCAATGTATATGTTTTCTAATCGTATTTGATTTCTTGCACTAAATGCATTGATTTCGGTGTAGATGGTGATTTCTAATCCTATTTTATTACTAACACTAGATACATTGATTTCAATGTAGATGTTGATTTCTAATAATATTTGATTGCTTGCATTAGATGGATTTATTTCAATGTAGATGATTTATAATCCTATTTGATTGCTTGCACTAAATGCATTGATTTCAGTATAGATGGTGATTTCTAATCCTATTTTATTGTTTGCACTAGATGCATTGATTTCAGTGTATATGTTGGTTTATAATCCTATTTTCTTACTTGCACTAGAGAGATTGATTTCAGTGTAGATGTTGATTTACGATTTGATGTAATTGGATGTATGATTGTACATTAATTTTAAAGTGATTGGATTAACATTGTGCATTGATTTCAGTATAAGCATAAAAAAATATTGACAATGTACATTGACTTTTGTTTTAAAATAATTCAACCTATTAATACTCGAGAGAAAGAGAGACAAGGTATGATGTTTACTACAATAGCTTGAGATAAATATTTAAATTGTTTACGATTTAACCTGTCCTTTTCATATAATTGATATGAAATGATGACAAAAGGTAACAAGGGTGACAACAAAATTCGTAGAAGAAAATAGTTTGAGATTAATCATAATGAAGACTATTTGTAATTGACTATATTCTTATTATTCACATTTGCTATCATTCAACACTATTACATTGTCACTTTGGATTCAAAATTTTTATTTCATCATTAAAGTTATTAAATATATTTATCATCAACAAAATGAGGTAACTAAGAAAATGTAAAATTAAAATGACCATATTAATCTAAGACATATTTAGCATATTTAAAATGAATATATTAATATCAGATGAATTTACATATTATTACTAAAATTAATCATATGTTCGTTAGATTTTCTTTGGCCACACACGACGGAAACCAACCTAGATCCATCTTAACTCCAAATCTATCCAGTGCTGAGAGGGATCAAATCTCTGGAGGTGCAAACCTTTACTCAAGTTTTGCATTCAAAAAATAGGTTTTCACCTCGAGATATTTGATCCCTCTCGACGTTTGATAGCTCTTGAGTTAAGATAGATCTCGGTTGGTTTTTAAATAGGGTCGACATTAGATTAAAAATGTTAAATGTTAAATGTTAAACATTACATTTATGTTTACGATTACATTTACATTTACATGTTTACATTTTTAGTTTAGATGTACTACCATACAGGGCTATAGAGCGCCTTTCAACGCAATAGTAATAATGCTAATTTAAAATAAAGTTATAATTTAATTACTTTTTGTGTGTGTGTGTGTTTTTTTTAATTTCTTAATATGAGAGAGATCATCTAGTAAGTGTTTTGATCTTTCTTTTGGATTGATGCTTATTAGTGTTTACTAGCCATTCAATTTATGTGACATTCAATATATATATATATATATATATAATTTGTTAATCACATTTTAATTTTTTTAATAAATTATAATAGAAAATATTGTATTAAGAAAATAAGTGTTTGAACATGTAATATCACATTAGTTTTGAAAATTTCAAAATTGCAAGTTATCACTCTTGAGCTATTCAAAATCTCTAATTCCATAACACACTTTTAATAATAAAATAGCTATATTGTAACCATAGAAGTATATACTTGATAATAAATTCATAGTATTAAACAAAATTAGAGTCCACAAAAATTCAAAATTGGAGAAATTATATTCAAATTAAGAATAAAAAAGATAAAAGCACTAAAAAACGTAACTATAGAAATGGAGAATTGGGTATACTTAACATTGACTTGTTACAATTCTTTAATTTCTCTTCTCAAACTATTGAACTCACCTTCAGTAGTTTGGACTTGCATTATTTATAGGATGAGAATGCCTATGTTAGAAGTAATTTTAGACATAAATATTTTGTATCAATTTTTCAACTGTAACATAAACTCTTGAAGGCCCTTAACTTCTTATGGAGAAAGGGTATAACTACTATTTCTAGTCATAATGACTATGAGAATTATCCATGCTAGAATCCACATACTAGGATTCCCATGGAAATCTACTACAAATCCACCAGACACTAGATCCTAAAGCCAACACCAAGAATATTTAGGAATCACAAAAATCATACAATTACCAAAGTTGTTCACACAAATAGAAACAACCCAAGTAACACCATTAGGTGATGCTTGCACAAGAACCCAACACCAATGATGCTGAAAGGAAAGTAGAAGCGAACCCAAATAAAAAATCATACAAGCATGGTGAAGAGAACTCAACCTACAAACCCTTTTCCACATTAAAGAAGGAGACTAGTGAGCTAAAGCTACTGTGTTGTCAGATATATTATTTATGAAAATTTTGTAACATTTTATTATCAATTTAGAGTTTGTAAACTTGTGAAACGAAAATACAATATGTACAGAATTAGATTATTTGTAATATTATCTATCTAGAGTGCCTAATGCTTATTTTAATTTATGAAATCAATTGTATAAAATGAAACACACTACACTTCATCAATTAAAAGCAAGTTTAATCATACTTGACAATATTAATGTACTTGTAATCTATCATATTATTGAGCAAGGGTCTTATTGTCACGCAATCAATTAAAAACAATTTGAAAACATGTTTAAATTTTTAAAATAATTAGAATTAAACCTAATCATTTTTAAGATTATCTCCTAAGTTCATCTTTAAAATTATTTTTAATGAAATAGAATACTTTTGATTAATATCTAACTTTAGGTTAATACTAGAAATAAAATAACTTAATAAAGAAACACTTCACTTTTATATTATTTTTTATTTGGGAAATATTGACCATTAATTTCATAACCTATTATCTTATTTTGAGAATAACCTTTAACAATTTTGTAACAATAAAAATAAAATAACTAAAATTTATATGGTATTTTTAAAAATATAAATTAAAATTATTGTGGCCAAGGAAAATTTTAAGCATAGAATTTTATTTTAAAGTTTAGAAACATTGGCAAATCTTACTAGTCGCTAACATGCAAAGTAAAATATGTTTGAAGATAATTTTTTAAAAATATTCAAATTTATAGTGATTTTATATAGTGTTTGCAAAATTTTGGCAACTTTTAGGGTAAAATAATTTTATAGTGTAAAATTTGGGCGAAGCATTTTTTGAAAAAAATGGAAATTGAAAAATCTTTTTTTTGGAAAAAACATGGAAAATTAGCCCACTTGCAAATATTAGCCCCTAAAATTTTCCCTGATTGTGGCATAATAGTCATTATAAATAATAAATTTAGATATAATTTTTTTGTAAGCTTGGTGGTACCTTTCCATTAATTTTTAAAAATAAAGCTGGGTACATCCATATGTTGAGAGTTAGCTGGCCTCAGCCCACCCAAAGGGAAACCAATCCTGGTTTCCACCTAACAACAAAATATGCCATCCAAAAACAAAAAACAATAAGTCTAACTAGCCATGATATATAAGCCTAAGAGTATTTGTTCTTCCTATTTTCTAAATATATATAAACATAACTACTATTAAGCATAGAAATTTGAAACTGGAACATGCAAAATTGGAAGCAAGGGTGAAACGTCAATAATCATCATGAGCTGAATCCACCAGTGTAGGAACCTTTAAAGTGGAACATGGCAGTGCCATATCTGGTATATAGGGGATATGCTTCTCTATTCGACTGAGTCAACCACTCTGTTATTGTAATTGAAACTTTATTTTTTGAAATTCATTGGTGTAATCCGAGTGTCCCTCGGGGGTCGAATACATGTTAGGAGGAAATTTCCCTAAAGATTTCGCTAGAATGCTCTTCATCATCGAAAACAAATTGACTGTCTTCTTGTACCGAGATGATCTGCCACAAGTGTGGTCTAGGTCTAGGATCATAGTTTTCCACTCGTCGATATCAAGTTCAAAATCCTCCTCGATCTGTAGAATATCAGTCTCCCAATCTGCAACAAGTTACTGGACCAGGTTGAAGCTACTAGCATGATATGCTTGAGTCACTTCCTGAATTATACTAGAGGCCGAATTACATCCTCAACCCGGCCTGCCAAAGGAGCTAGGTTGACTAGTCGGAGCAAGAGAGGACTTCCTCTGCTTCCCACGACAACGACCCCCACAACCATTCTTACCTGTACCAGTGACCTGAACCATGAATTTTCTGTTTCCTAGTAGAGACTGCTCTATGTCTAACTCTGGAGGTCGACCTAAACAGGGTTGTAGCTTGGATGCCCAACGCTCCCAAGGGCCACTCCAACACTGGAGACCTATTAAATAAAATTCAAATGTAAACAACCAAGTAAGGAACTCGCTCTGAATCTTACTTTTAATTGATTTCCAACACAATTTGATCGTGCACTTTCATCACTATTCTATCTTTTCCCATTAACGAGCCTAAATTTACTAAACATACTATCCATATTCAAGATCCCTAAATTATCCAAGCACATCCCATAATTTATCGATTCCACCAGTAGAACATTGAACAATGAACAAAAGATAAATTTGGCCTAAAACTACTCTGAGCCCATGGCCCAGAAAGCCCCTTCCATCGAGACTCCATACAAAGAAACCAGAATGTAAAAACCAAACCCACTGGCCCATAAGCGAGCGAATGATGATATGAATTAAGCCAAGGCTCACCCCGAAACAAGGACTGTCCCACAACCAAACAATACCACCAAACCCAATAGACTCTATCCAACAAGTCCAAACTGACCCTAAAAAGCTCCACTAGGGCTCTCCTAACTTCAACCCTATGAAAACATAGGGCATGACTGAGGTTCAATGCAACCAAGGCTTGACTCCAACCTTGCCCAAAGCCTACATACCTTGGAATGAAAGAAAATTTGCCACATATGCAAACCCTTTATGGTTCATTCTTACCCAAGGAGGGAGTACCACCACATATAAAACCTTCTACCAACCAAATGTTACGAGAGCCCATGTGGGACACCCATATACCATACACTACGTACATCAAAAAATAAATAAATGAGATAATTAACCCAAACTAGTAACCAATTGAGACCATGCTTCAGCCAATTCGATATCCAGTCCCACCCAACCACGGGTCCATGCATCTCATAGTTCGAAGGTCGAATATACTACTCCATACATGTAGAAGCTACTAAATGAAGGCCTGAAACATACCAATGAGAATTACCAAAACCAGGAGTAGCAGACGACCACAAGATGCCCAAAACCACCATCTCAAAGCAAATCCAGATAAGCCTAAGGTCGTAGACTAACTTAACCAAGAAGCAAGATGGAAAACGTGCATGTACAATTGTCATTATAATGCTGCCACCCTCAATCATGGTCATTCAACTATGCATGTGCACCACCACCTCTCCAAGTGGAGCATTCAAGTGGAGCATTGTTGGAAAATTCTGATGGATAAGCATTAAATGCTATGCCAGGGAAAGCCTAATGGGGCCAACTCACACCCCGATCAGGGGAGGTGATTCCTTCTCACCTCTTGTTGTTGAATCTCTTTTTCATATTTCTCGAGAATACCTTAGAGAGAGAGAAGATCATCTACCAAAGGGTTTGGGGACCATACCATTTCTAGAGATCTCCCTGAATGTGTACAACTCCAATTTTCTAAGAAGTTAGTAGATTTATTTCCTTCTCTTCGGACATGAGAAGTTAAGAGATAGTCAAACAAAGGAATGATATCTCCAACCTCCTGCACTAGATTTACAATGTGCCAACTATAACTCAACGTTTCCCTTCATGTTCACTACATTAACTTCTTCATTCTGTCCACCACCAATCATGAATCCCCTTCAATCGTTGTCCTTTTATAATATGTTCTTTGAGAAACGAGAAGGCCCTATATGATTGCGATGAACTCTGCCTCATTTTTACTAGAATAACCACAATATATAGCAAAAACATGTATGGATTTCTTATGATAATCTCTAAAAATACCACCGTACCAAACGTTCCCTCAGTTTCCTTTCGAGGCACCATCAAAGCTTAATTTGATAAAACCTTGTCGGGGCCCCGTGAAATGATGAGGTGATGAGATGGGAGGACTCAAAACTTTCCATTAACTTGGGGCTATCATACTTGTAGATAAGTTCAACAGTTTAAGAATTATTGCTTCATGAGGGGATACCTTCCAATCATCCTAATGCCATTTTCCTAAGATAATAGTCTCTCGAATATTTTGTATAATCCCTGCCCAAATTACCTCTGTAAGATTTCCTAGTCTTTGGAGATTCTGTTTCTTTCCACATGGCCCATACTAGGAAGCCCAGAGCTAAACTCCACGGTCAATTTAAAACAAGTTTCAAGAAAATTCCTTTACACCATAGGATTATAGACTCTTTGATGCTCTGGGGGTCCCTATCCAAGTGGCCAAACAAGTCCCCAACTTGGTTCCATTTTTGGATCGCAAAAGGACAAGTGTTTGAAAAATGTTCCAGGTGTTCATTCTGCTAACTACATAAGACACAGCAGGAAGGACCCTAGAAGCCTCTCTTTTGGACCAGATCCCAAGCAAGAATTATCCCATGACATACCAACCATAAAAAGTGTACTATTTTTCGCCAAAATTTACTCATCTAGATCTTCTTCCATAGGGGAGACTAGTGATTTTAGGGTCCCTCTAGTCCGATCTTGTATGCTTCCTTAATGCTAAATGTGCCCCTAGTCAAATATCACCATTGCATGATGTATCCACCACCATGGTAAGTTATTTTTCTCTATTGGAGTTCTTGATCCATAATTTTACATTGCTAAGAGGGAGGGGATTTGTCCAATCCACAATGTATTTCAACTTTCACCATCCCAAGCTCTTTTGAGAGGCTTTCCAAAAGTGGCCAACCGTATAGAAATTCCTATTATTTTTATAATGGAAAATGTCCCCAAGATCTGTTCAACTGAACAATTTTTCTCTTTGTTACCAAGAGTCTCGTAAGAATAGAGTTGTGCGACCATTTTGGATTTCCCAGAAAACATGTTGATTTATCAAATCCTTGTTCTTTTCCGCCAAGTTCTAGATTGCAAATCCTTGGGGGGGATCCATATATGTAGGAATATCTTTAGTTTCGATCGAATACCGTATTTTCTTGTCCAAATTTTCTTCCATAAATCAGGTCCTCCTTTTATCCATCTCAACCATATCTTCGCTCCCATATCTTGGTTTAAGGTGTAGGGGTCCCTCATAATTAAGCCTCCAACCATCCTAGGAAGGATGAGAGTGTTCCAAGATACCAAGGCCGATTTTTTTAATTGTTGAGGCCCTTGCCATAGAAATTTCTCGAAGATATCAACCATAGCTGAATAGGAGGTTTTACGGGCAGCCATTCTTGATAGCTGGTATATTGGAATGTAATTAAGGACGACTTTTAGGGGAACAGTTCTACTGGCCAGATTGAGAGCTCTCAATGCCTAACCACTAAGTTTTTATTGGATTTTAAGAAGGAGATCTTACCAATAAGAGGTCTTTAAAAATTTATATGCTAAATGCATACCCAGATACTTCATAGGTAAAGACATTATACCAAACTCCAACAATCATGCCAGGAAGGTTTGGATCATCCTTAGTGTATTAAAAAAGAAAATATTGGATTTCTCATTATTAATCAATGTACCCAAGGCCATCATAAATTCCTGGAGAATTTCTTTGATTTTTCGGGCTTCTCTCATGGAGACTTGAAATAATATCATGATGTCGTCCACCTATTGTCCATGAGTAATGGGTAAATCATTGCCCTAAGGACAAACACCCTTAAGATGGGATGTGTGAACCACCGATTTCAAGAATCTACCCAGGCCCATAGCTGCCAAGGTAAAGGGGAACAGAGAAACCAAGTCTCCTTGCATGAGGCCCTAAGAAGGATTAATGGTTTGGGATGGAGAGCCATTAAGCATGATAGAGGAAACCAGGGTGGACACCAGGGAGAAAACCCAATTCACCCATCATTGATTGAAACCAAAGGACTTCAAAATAGTCATTAGATAGGACCAGCTAAGACGGTCATAGGATTTTGATAAGTCCAATTTTATCATCATACCAAAAGATTTGAGTTGATTTAGGGAATGAACCATTTCTTGAGAGGTGATAATGCCATCCAAGATTTGGTGGCCCTCCACAAAACCATATTGCTCTGGTGAAATCAAGGCCAATAGAAGGGGCTTCAAGCATTTGACAATGATAATAGAAATAATTTAATAGATTACATTACATAATTAAATAGGTCTAAAACACTGGGGGTCCTCTAATTTGGTAGCTTTAGAGATTAACGCAACAAAAGTGGAATTAGGACTCAGACATACCTTATGATTCCGCTTGGATTCCTCCACCACTCCATGGAAATCCTTTTCAATAAAGTTCCATGCTGCTTGATAAAATTTCACCATGAACCCATCGGGTCCAGGATCTTTGTTCTTGGCCATTCCTTTGACAACATCCTCTATTTCCTCCAGAGTCACCGTCCATGTTAGGGCCATGTTCTGATCTTGGGAGATTAGCTGAGGGATATGCCGTGTGATTCTCATGGTTGCACTTGATCTAACCTAAGTTGGTTTCGAGAGAAGGGTCTAGAAATAGTTAACAACTAGATCTTCCATCTCCTCATTTTGAACCATGTGATTCCCCACCCCATCCTTAAGAGAGAAAATACGGTTATGTTGTATGTGTTGGATCACTGCCTTATGGAAAAACCTCGTGTTGCGTTCTCCCTCATGAGGCCATTGGATTCAAGATTTTGTTTCAAGAGAATTTTCTCTTGTCTCCTTCATTCTTCTAACTGATTCAACATACGGCCTTCACTCTCAACCAAACACTCCGAACTACATTCTAGAATAATTCGTTGTTGTACTTCTTGCATGCAATCTTGGAGATTGGTTTGCTCTTTTTGAATGTTCCCAAACTCTTCCTGGTTCGACTTCTTAATTTGGAGCTTGAGGTCTTTTAGCTTGAGTTGAAATGCGTGTAGATATTTTTGACCTTGCACAATACTTCGATTCCACCAACCTTCTACTTTCTGCATAAATAATAGATCACGTAAGTATAAAGTTTCAAAGTAGAAGGGTCGGCCTTTTAGCCCCACTTTTAAATCAAGATCCATCTTAATCGATCAATCATCTGATCCCATGCTTGGGAGGATGGAGGCATCTAAAAATATATCTCTACTTATAACCTATTCAGACACCAGGAATTTTTCCAAGCATGATGCTACCTGATGAGCACTCCCCCTTCTATTATTCCAGGTGAAAGCTCCATTAATTGTAGGCATATCCACTAGGTGTAGTCCCTCAATTGTGTCTCGGAATGCTTCTATATCTACATCCATTCGCCGAAGCCCTCACTTTTCTTGCTCTAGCGATGCAATAACATTAAAATCGCTTCCCATCCATAAATCCTCCTCATGTAACCTTTTTAGTTTTCTTATTGGAGGAAAATGCCACTTTCTATTGGAATGTGAGGCCCATAAACCCCAGTCAAAAGAGCCCAACCCTTGCATCTAATGTGGTGAAACTTTCCTCATAGAATCCTAGGAAGGCTAACCCACTCTTCAAATATCACTTCCATCGGGTTCCATAGAATAACGAGTCCTCTAGCACTATCGTTGGAATCCTGAACCACCACTTCATATTGGATTTTCAGGCTCTTACAATCACTTTCAATCTATATTTCTATATTTTTGTTTCTTGGATAATCATAATACTTGAAGGATCTTCTCAGATCCAATCTTTCAAATACCTTTTCTTTCCTTGACTGTGGACGCCTCGAATATTCCAAGATGTAATGATCATTAAGAAGGCTTGTTAAGATGGTGGAAAACTGCTAACATCGATACCACCCTTCTCGAGTTAACTAACAAATCACCCACCTTGTGTGGATTCATGTATTTTCTTGCATCCTCTTTTCTTACATCCTTTCCTCATTGTAGGTAATTCCACCCCCTGTCCTTGCTCGAATCCCAAATGATCAGGCGAATCTACTGTTAGGGTTCCCTGTTTGGGCTTGAATTACTGAAATGATCCGTGATATAGTTGTTGGAAATAATACTGAGAGGGGGGGTGAATCAGTATTATCAGAACTATAAAACTTTTTCAATGCTCAGAAACATATACGCTACTTTAGTTAAGTGAACCAGCGTGTACACGCAACTGTGTCTAAGGAAAATAACGTATAACCAGAAATCTTATAATTCAGTCAGTTTATCTTCAGTTAAGTGCATAAGGACATTATTCACCATATTAAGAGTAAACAGATGCAGTAGAACAGATCACACAAAAACCACACACATGAACACCATGATATAAGGTGGAAACCCAATGTGGGTGAAAACCACCTGCTGCAAGTCGTCTCTATCTTTCTTTAATATGAAACTTCAGTTTACAATCATTTTGTACTGGTGCAGCCTTATACCAGTACGCAGGCTACAACCTGCAGAAGGCTACAACCTTCTCTCGTTCTCCAAACTTCCTTGGAAGGGAGCTCCAACCCCCTTTGCGCTTGTACTAGCCAAGATACTAGTACGTAGGTGCTGGCCTACAATCTTCTTTCTTTCAGGTACCACCTTTCATACATTTTCAGACTGGATATTCCTGAAGCACAACGTTACAATCTGAAGACCACAATTCATTCAACTTTCACAACAAATCATTGAAGCACAAAACATCCAATACTAGCATCATCAATCACTGAACCACTGAAACCCTGTCAAACACCAGTTACCAGAACACAGAGCAGACTACAGAACTCTGCAATAACAGTCAGATCCAACTGTAACCCAAAAATCAAGCTCCAAAAGATATACGCTACTTCAATGAGAGAAACCCGCATATACACGCGCTTTTACCGAAGCCAACCTGCGTACAGATCTAAAAATAAATTCTCTCAACTGGCAGCTGTACCAGACATCAGTTAGACCCAGAACATAACATTGCATCAGTATGCAGATCTAGAAATACGCATAATCAACCATATCATAATAGTGCATTTCAAATCATTAGATCCTGATCTATCCTTAGATCTAGTCTTCCATCAACCGAAGTGATCTCTCCTTAGCTTAGATCAAGCAACCCAGAACCTGCATACCAGATCTCTTTCTTCTTCAGATATTCAAGCCTTTTCAAGATATGTTTGCCTAATGATCTTCTTCTCCTTATATAGCCTTAAGCCTTGCTCAATACCAAGGGCCAAACCATAGAAAACCAATACCATCAACTTAGAAACTAGGGATCAACACGTCTGTCGAGATACTTTGGTCCAAATACATAGGCTCAAGTACCGAGGACTAACTACCACGGACCAAAGGGAAGCTTCCCGACATTTACGCCCTTTTTTGTTCATGGATAAGCGTGTATACGCTCCTTAGTATTAGCTCTCCTGCGTATACGCGACTTAGTATGCAGATCACTTGCGTGTATACGCAACTTAGACTTAATTAACCTGCGTATATGAGATTTTTCTTCATTCTGTAATCTGAACAGAGATCTGTCATCAAAGAGAGTTGCCATCAAGGACAACACCTGTATCATAGCGCCACACCTGTGCAAAAATGCCAACAATCTCCCCCTTTGGCCTTGATGGCAACCTCAAGATCCTTAGAATCATTCTCCCCCTTTGTCATCAAGGGCAAAGGGCTGTGCTCCCCCTGAGTACATGCTGATACCTCTGCTTGGCTGTGCTGAATCATGCTCCCCCTGACTGTAGGCCAGATCTGCAAAAGATGTTCTTCAACAAGAACCAAGACTTAGACACCATAAGGGACCTTCCTATCACCAAAAGACTCAATACAGACATCCATACTCCCTACCAAGAGGGGACACATCAGAAACAACCAATTATATTACATCATTCATCCCAGGCATAGTGGGGAAACCAACATAGGCCGTTACATGACCTTGACACCATAAAAGAGATATCACAAAAGAGATACATGACATAGAGACAACAGATCTAGACCAAGACTTATGAAAGTGACCAGCAGCATCTGATAAACATCTTTTAGATCAGCAACCAGGATTTCTTTCTGAGCTCCTTCTCCTGAAACCAACAACCAAAACATCTAAATGCCAACAATAATGCTTTATGAGACTTTTAAGCTGCTCCCCCTGAACCTGTGCCTGCTGCACCCCCTGAAACTGTGTCTGAAGGATTCTGACATACCCGTCTCAGACCTTTTCAAACCAGAGTTTGCCCTTGCTGTTCAGAACTCCATATACGCGATTTATCCTGCACAAACCAGCATATGTACGCGGATATACTCTCTGCAACATGCGTGCACCATACACGCGACTTTCCCAGAATAAATCGGCGTATATACGCGTATATCCCTTACGTAACTTGCGTATACCAGCTTTTCTGTAGAACAGACAAGCTTTAACAGCAGGATGAAACATCAACTACTCCCAGCTTTTGTCTGAGATATTCAAAAGTTTCCCTGGGCAGTGGTTTTGTGAGAATATCAGCAACTTGTTCCTTAGAAGGAACATACTCCAACTTGACCTTCTGCTCAAGCACTTGTTCCCGGAGAAAATGGTACTTGATTGGTATGTGCTTGGTCTTTGAGTGCATGACTGGATTCTTTGAAATGCTGATTGCACTTGTATTATCACATAAGATAGAGACTGGTGGAGTGCAAGTGATTTGAAAGTCCTGCAAGGTCTGCATCATCCAAAGAAGTTGTGTGCAACAAGATGCCGCAGCCACATATTCTGCTTCAGCAGTAGATAAGGCAATCGAACTCTGTTTCTTGCTGAACCAAGATACTAATCTGGAACCCATGAAGAAAGCACCACCACTTGTGCTTTTCCTATCATCCACACTTCCAGCCCAATCTGCATCTGTGTAAGCATGAAGAGTGAGATCTGTATTTCTAGGATACCATAAGCCATAGTTTTGGGTCCCTTGAAGATACTTGAAGATTCTTTTGACTGCCTGAAGATGAGTTTCCTTTGGGTTGGCTTGAAATCTTCCAACAATTCCTACTGCATGTGTAATATCTGGTCGGGTACCTGTCAAATAGAGCAAACTCCCAATCATGGATCTATAAGTGGGTTGGTGAACTGCTGCTGATTCATCATTTGCACTGAGGCTGCATCCCGTAACCATGGGAGTACATACTGGCTTTGACTCTTCCATGCGATACTTCTTCAAGATCTGCTTGAGGTATTTGGTTTGAGACAAGAAGATACCTCCTTTATTTTGTTGAATTTGCAATCCAAGAAAATATGTCAATTCTCCAAGTAGTGACATTTCGAATTCTTTCTGCATAACCGAGGCAAAGTTTTGACTCATAGTCTCTTCATTGCTACCAAAGATAATATCATCTACATAAACAACAAGAATTAGCAATTTGTTATTTTCAACTTTTATATAGAGATTGCTATCTGCTGATCCTTTTGAAAAGCCTTGTTGGTGAAGATATTTGTCCAACCGATAGTACCAAGCCCTTGGAGCTTGTTTGAGTCCATAGAGAGCCTTTTTCAATCTGCATACAAGGTTTGGATCATTCCCAAGAATGAAACCATCTGGCTACTCAATATATACTTCTTCTTCTAAGTCTCCATTCAGAAAGGCTGATTTCACATCCATTTGAAATACATTGAAGTTTTGAAAGCTTGAAAGAGCAAGGAACATTCGGATGGCCTCAAGTCTTGCTACAGGAGCAAAGGTCTCTTCAAAATCTATTCCTTCTTGCTGTGCATACCCTTTACAAACAAGTCTGGCCTTGTTCCTAATTACTTCTCCATTTTCATTCAATTTATTCTTGAAGACCCATTTTGTTCCTATTACATTCTTGTCTTTTGGTCTAGGAACTAATTCCCAAGTGTTGTTCTTTTCGATCTGCTCAAGTTCTTCATCCATTGCTTTGACCCAACATTCATCTTTGCATGCCTCTTTCACATTTTGTGGTTCAGTGGAGGAGAGTAATGCCAAATAGCTTGAAGCTTCTGCAAGTGTCCTTCTTGTTTGTACTCCTGCTTCTTTCTGCCCCACAATCTGAGATTCCGGATGATTCTTTTGAACATATCTGGATGGAGTCTTCTTTTCTATTCTTGTCTGCTCCTCTGGTTCTTCTTGAGGTTCTTCTTCTTCTTGAGGTTCTTCTTCTTCATTATTCCGTCTTTGAGGGTAGCCTTCATCTTCTTCAATGTCTTCATGATGAACTTGCCTAGGAATATATCCCTTCTCATCAACCACTACGTCAATGCTGTCAACAATTTTGCCAAGTCTTTTATTGTAGCATTTGTATGCTTTGCTATGTGGAGAATAACCAAGAAGAATGCCCTCATCTGCTCTTGGTTCAAGTTTGCCAAGTTGCTCATCAGTATTCTTAATATAACATTTTCTCCCAAAGATTTTGAAGTGCTTCACCGAAGGAGTCTCACCACTCCAGAGCTCATGAGGTGTTTGAGTGCTGTTTACTCGGACATTTGTTTTGTTAAGAATAATAACCGCAGCATGTGCAGCTTCACCCCAGAAGGTTGCGGGAGTACCTGATTCATCAAGCATAGCACGAGCCATTTGTTGGATTGTTCTGTTCATTCTTTCCACAACCCCATTTTGCTGAGGAGTTCTAGCTGTAGAGAATTCTCTTCTTATCCCATGTTCTTCACAGAAATCGAAAAATTCGTTTGAGGTAAACTCCCCACCTCTGTTAGATCTGAGGCACTTAATTTTGTGTTCTGATTCATTTTCAACCAAGGCTTTGAAGGATTTGAATTTTTCGAATGCTTCATCTTTGTGCTTCATGAGCCCTAACTAAACAAATCTGGAAAAATCATCAATGAATAATATCAGATATTCTTCTCCTCGAGGTGTCCTCTTCCTAAATGGACCACATACATCTGTATGGACTAGCTCGAGAGGCATGCTAGCTGATCCTTCCTTCTCTGGAAAGTTAGTTCTGGTTTGCTTTCCAAACTGACAAGATTTGCATATGGTATTGTCTGGAATTTTGATATCTGGAAGACCACGAACTGCCTGATATTTGCATGCTTTCCTTATTTGTGAAAAGCTTAGATGCCCCAACCTCCGATGCCATAGCCAATGTTCATCATCCTTGCTTAAGTAGCATTGTTGTCTTTCCTCAAAGATATATAGATTATTTGGAGTCCTTCTTCCTTTGATCACTGTTTTACCTGTATCAAGATCGCGAACACAACATCCATTTGATCTAAATATTACCTCAGTTCCTTGATCGCACATCTGACTGACACTGAGAAGATTATGCTTCAATCCATCAACATATAAAATATTTCCTGCTTTGACCTCCTCTTTCAACGGAGCAACACCTTTTCCTTTTATGGCTGCAGAGATATCGTTCCCGAAAGAAACTTTCTTCCCCTTTTCTAATGCGGTATATGACTCAAGCTTTTCTTTGTCCCCTGTCATATGCTTTGAACATCCGCTGTCAATGTACCATAGACTTTCTTGACCTTCTGCATAAAAGGCTATCCCACATCTTTCTGGTTGTGATTCTTTTATTCTCCATGTTCTAACATTTGAGGTTTGTTCCTTCTGAGTTGTCTTCCGGAACCTGCTCCTGCATTCAGAGTCTTCATGACCAAAGTTATTACAAATAGAGCATTCAACTTCATTTTCAAGAACCGAAAAGTTGTTATAAGTCCTTTTCATGGTTTCAGTCATTCTCCCTTGTTTTTGAGCTTCTCTAGTCATGATCGTTTTGTAGGCAACACATTGAGCTGCTTTGTGACCGAAGTTATGGCAAGAAAAGCATTGGCCATTAAAGAAACTTCTGCGATAATCAGATCTATCATCCAACCGATTGTAGCTTCTATTCATTCTTGGAGCAAATTGGGAAGATTTTACCTGTGGCTGATTGTAGCTTCTGTTTAAGGCAGTTTGTCCCCGAATTTCTTGATGGTCTTTATTTGTTCTTGAGGTAAACTGTCTCTGATTCACCTGATGACTTTTATTTGGCCTTTGTTCGCTTCTCCTTGCTGCATCAAGATAACTTTTAGAGGTAGAGGCTTGAGATGTTTCTCCATTATATCCAAGACCTGTCTTGATCAGATGAGATCGCTGCACATTGATAATCTCATCCAAGGTTTCAGATCCTTTAACAAACTTAAGATTAATTGCTTTGGTTTTCTCAATCTCCTTTCTAAGACAAACAATCTCACATTCCAATTTTTCAAGATGTTTTTCCTTTTCAGCTAGTTGACATTGTAGAGAATCAATAATAGCACTCTTCTCTTCTAAACAAACTTTGAGATCTTTCATTTCTTCATAAAAGCCTTCTACATCTATAGCATCCATGTAGTCATCATCTTCAAAAGCCATTAAAAGTTTATATCTATTACCTTGTTCATCTTCATCACTATTTGAAAATCCATCACTATCTTCATGAGTGTAGTAGCTTTTCTTCTTTTCATATTGTTTCTTGTTCCATTTAACAGGTTCCTTTCCCTTGTCATTCTTATCTTTGTGAGGACATTTGGCAGCATAATGACCTACTCTTCCACAAGCAAAGCATTTAAAAGGTAACTTACCTCTGAACCTTCCAGAACCCCTTTGAAGATTTCTGACGAAATTTGATTCCTCTTCTTCATCTTCTGGCAGGTGACTTGCTTCATAATAATCTTCTTTGCCTGAAGCCTTGAAGGAAGCTTCTCTTCTGTCTGATGGACCTCCCTTTCTCATTTCATAAGCGGTTAGAATTCCGTGAAGCTGAGACATAGTAAGAATTTGCAAATTTTCCTTTTCTTCTATGGCAGATACTTTAGATTCAAACTTGGGGGACAAAGATCTTAGAATCTTTTCAACCACAATAGCCTCTTTTATTTCTTCACCCAAGTTTTGCATGCAATTCACAATCTCATCTACCCTAAGGAAGTAGTTAGCCACACTTTCATCATTATACATTCTGAGAGTCTCATACTTAATCCTGAGAGTTTGAAGTTTAGCACGCTTTACCTGATCGTCTCCTTCATAGCTCGTGACCATTTTGTCCCATATTTCTTTTGCAGATTTATAGTGCATTACCTTCATGAATTCTGATTGAGAGATGCATCCCAATAGAGTATTGACTGCTTCCGCATTTGTTTCATATTTCTTTTTCTCGGCTGGATCTGTAGGAGTAGCTGAAGGAAAAGTGTAGCCTGTTTCTACGATGTTCCAAACTTCTGTACCAAGAGATTGAAGATATGCAGTAACTCTTACCTTCCAATAATTGAAGTTTGTCCCATCAAAAACCGGTGGCCTGATTGATGCTTCTTTCTCGTAGTTGCTCATGATGATCGATCTACCTTCAAGCGGTCAAGCTTCTCTGAAGGACCTGCTCTGATACCAATTGTTGGAAATAATACTGAGAGGGGGGGTGAATCAGTATTATCAGAACTATAAAACTTTTTCAATGCTCAGAAACATATACGCTACTTTAGTTAAGTGAACCAGCGTGTACACGCAACTGTGTCTAAGGAAAATAGCGTATAACCAGAAATCTTATAATTCAGTCAGTTTATCTTCAGTTAAGTGCATAAGGACATTATTCACCATATTAAGAGTAAACAGATGCAGTAGAACAGATCACACAAAAACCACACACATGAACACCATGATATAAGGTGGAAACCCAATGTGGGTGAAAACCACCTGTTGCAAGTCGTCTCTATCTTTCTTTAATATGAAACTTCAGTTTACAATCATTTTGTACTGGTGCAGCCTTATACCAGTACGCAGGCTACAACCTGCAGAAGGCTACAACCTTCTCTCGTTCTCCAAACTTCCTTGGAAGGGAGCTCCAACCCCCTTTGCTCTTGTACTAGCCAAGATACTAGTACGTAGGTGCTGGCCTACAATCTTCTTTCTTTCAGGTACCACCTTTCATACATTTTCAGACTGGATATTCCTGAAGCACAACGTTACAATCTGAAGACCACAATTCATTCAACTTTCACAACAAATCATTGAAGCACAAAACATCCAATACTAGCATCATCAATCACTGAACCACTGAAACCCTGTCAAACACCAGTTACCAGAACACAGAGCAGACTACAGAACTCTGCAATAACAGTCAGATCCAACTGTAACCCAAAAATCAAGCTCCAAAAGATATACGCTACTTCAATGAGAGAAACCCGCGTATACACACGCTTTTACCGAAGCCAACCTGCGTACAGATCTAAAAATAAATTCTCTCAACTTGCAGCTGTACCAGACATCAGTTAGACCCAGAACATAACATTGCATCAGTATGTAGATCTAGAAATACGCATAATCAACCATATCATAATAGTGCATTTCAAATCATTAGATCCCGATCTATCCTTAGATCTAGTCTTCCATCAACCGAAGTGATCTCTCCTTAGCTTAGATCAAGCAACCCAGAACCTGCATACCAGATCTCTTTCTTCTTCAGATATTCAAGCCTTTTCAAGATATGTTTGCCTAATGATCTTCTTCTCCTTATATAGCCTTAAGCCTTGCTCAATACCAAGGGCCAAACCATAGAAAACCAATACCATCAACTTAGAAACTAGGGATCAACACGTCTGTCGAGATACTTTGGTCCAAATAAATAGGCTCAAGTACCGAGGACTAACTACCACGGACCAAAGGGAAGCTTCCCGACATATACGCCCTTTTCTGTTCATGCATAAGCGTGTATACGCTCCTTAGTATTAGCTCTCCTGCGTATACGCGACTTAGTATGCAGATCACTTGCGTGTATACGCAACTTAGACTTAATTAACCTGCGTATATGAGATTTTTCTTCATTCTGTAATCTGAACAGAGATCTGTCATCAAAGAGAGTTGCCATCAAGGACAACACCTGTATCATAGCGCCACACCTGTGCAAAAATGCCAACATTAGTTTCTTTTGCTCTTCAGGGATAAATTTTTTCTAGGTCCTTCCATTCGTTCAATAGTATTCTCATCACTTGTTCCCTTGTGCTCAGCTTTTATTTCAAGCCATCTATTTCCATGTTTTCTTTCTATGCCTGCATTACTTCGGTTTCTTACTCATGGGGTTCCTCTTCAAATTTTCTCTTAGGATTTTGTCCACCCTTTGGTTGACTCTTAGGGTTTTCCAAGTGGGTCGGGCCACAGGGTTCATTAATACTCTCCTCCTCCTATGTTAGCAATTCAAAGTGGTTGATTTGATTTGATCCTTTCTTCGGTTGCGAATGTGTTGTGGTCACTGGGGATTTTGTTCTCTGTTTCTTTTTTTGGACCTCCTGAAATCCTTCATTGTCACACTACCCTTTTGCTGAATCTTTAGCTTCTAGCGAGTCCACAACATCACTTTCATTTAGGGGGCATGTCTTATAAAGGTACCCATACTCATGACACTATTTGCATTGAAAGGGAATGGGTTTGTAATCCAAGGACTGCTGCTATACCTTGTCTTGATACTCCAGCTCTATTAACTCTAGAAGGGGTTCAGTAATGTTCATGTACACACAAATTCATGCATAGGAGGTATACCTTCCTCTCCTGGTTGAATCTACCACTTTCACAAATCTCGCAATAGAATTTCCTATACCTTCCAATATCTCTGGATCCCAAAATTCCACCGGGAGTCCAAACAATCTAACCCAAATTGGGGCGTCCATAAGTTTCTCTTGGTTAGGACTGTAGCATTCCTCCCAATGTTGGATGAAGAGTCCTGCATTGTAATAGAAATATGGGTCATTCTCAAAGATGCCTTCCTTAGCTTCTAGATTAGTGAAGATCATTGTAAAGAACCCTCCAGCCCCCAACTTCATATCAATGTGTCCTTTTGGCTACCATTTTAACTGTATCCATTTCAACAAATCCTATTAAGAGGGCCATATCACAATGAACTTGTAGATCAGGGCATGATCTTTCATAAAATTCCGGTGTGTTTCCAATTTCTTGTTCGGGATTACAAATCGGGGTTTCTTGACAGCTCTGGGCATACATTGTCCTCTGAATCGATTCTGCCATTGAGCACCCAACTGGGGTTCCTTTTACTCTGCCGCTTGCGCAATTGTTTGTTGAAGTCGCCCCTTGCGCACTAGATTATCCTACTGTAATATTTATGTAGGTGAGGATCTCTCCCCCACGTGATGTGGTTGCAAATTTTATTATTTATTTTGATTTAAATCAATTATTATGTTTGATTTATAAAATATATATTTTTGATTAATGGTTAATTATTATATATAGTTTGGTAGGACAATATTTCTATTATGTCTAATTTCTTATTTCTTAAAATAGTATAAGATTTGAACTTAAAATTTCTAGTTGAATTAGACTTCATTTCCACGACTATTACCAATTGAACTATCCCAAACAAACATTAATTATTATTTATTAAAAAATTCATTATGTTTCATTTATAAAATATATATTTTTTATTAATTGTTATTTATTATTTATTATTTATATTAATATAATTTATTTGCATATTCGTATTATATATTAGAAATAATTATTATCTCTCTTCTCTTGTGAAATAGAAAGTAATGAGATTTATGTTATCTAATCCTAATACAATTTATATTATATAATAATAATACTAAACTTTAATTAAATATTAATCTATAAAAGGTTCTATGGTTTTGTGCAAGATCCTACCTTATTTTTTCTCATGTGCAATGCCAGCCAATCCTGATGTGCTTGTCATGTGTATCCTTATATCGATATCATATAGGAAATTCATTAGCAGCAGCAGGCAGGTTTGAGTTCCTGGATTCGAAGTTAGGAATTTTGACACGGTAGCATGAAGCCCTAAAATTGACATGGTATTCCACCTGCGTCAGGCTTTAAAATTTTAATCGTTCAATGGTGTGCACGTCTCGTTCAAGTTTCCCTCAATTCTAATTGCTCACGTGCTCTCCCCGGTTTTTCAGAGTGAGCGGTTCCAAGCAAAACAATGTTACAACAACATCAATCGACATCTTTCTCCTGTCTCATTAGAGAATTCGAAATCACCGGTGTTCTTCCGGCTCGGGAATTTTATATCGGAATCTCTTTTGACGTGTCGAAATATGTAATTTCTCCTTCCAACGATGTCACGAACTTTGACCTTCATAAGCTGCGTGCCTATCTGAAGTAGTATCGAGGCGGGACGCTGGTTGGCATTCATATCCTCGGAACAATACGTTTTCTTTTTTCTTTTCAAATCAGTCATTCCTATCCTCCACGTTTTTTCTTTTAAATCAATCACTTATTTGTTCAACGATGATCTTAATAACAGACTTTGTGTTTTTTTTCAACGGAGAAGGTCGTTGAATTTGTCAAATCTATTTTACAGTTACCATGGCCACTCCCCGTACTATCAATAGGAGACTTGTCCAATCATAATCTTAACGGTAATGTTATTCACAGTGTTTGCTTCTTTCGGTCAATTGTGAAGGTTGCCGAATTTGTCACATCTATTTTACAGTCCCGTGGCCACATCCCGTTCAATGGTAATCTTAATAACAGTGTTTCCTTGTTGGTCGGTCGAGCATCAATCGCTCAGCTATTCAATAATAATCTTGATAACAGTGTTTAGGTGTTCAAGTCAAATCAGCATTATGGTTTATCAATAACTCGATTGTTTAATGGAAATCTTCATAAAAGTGGTTCCCTGATTTGGTCAGGCCATACTCGGTAGTAGAAAATAATAGCAGACAGTTATTTTACATCAAGTGGATAAGAATCCAATTCAATTGTTTGACATTAAGTATATAATAATCTAGAATCACAATTAGATTGTGGATATTATATTTTAATTTTTTAAAAACACAATTAGAATGTGAACATTATTTTCTTAATTTTATATTTATGTTAGAATGCGAATATTATTTCTTTTACTTTTATATTTAATTTAAATGTATTATATGATTTATAATATTAAAATTTAAATTTAGTAATGAGTAGATAATAGAAATTTGATCTGCATAAAATATTTTAGAATATAATATTTATATTAGTACGTACAAATTAAAAATTGATATTTATCTTCGAATTAGTTATGATTACTGTTTTATTTATTTTTATTTTTTTTAATTGAAAAAAACATCATATCTAGGGTCATATGAAGCTATTTTACCTAATATTTCTCATCACCCCAACCTAAATATCAGATTTTACTTGGTATTTCTCCTAACCCATGTTAATTTTGTAATTGAGTTTGTTTACTTTTAAACTTCAAATATTATGAAATATTAGACTAAAAAGTGGATTAGTTGATGGAAATACTCTGTAAAATATAATATTATAGTACTATATTTTAACCAATATAAGCTAGTAAAAATTCAATAGGGGTAACCAAAAATATTCAGTAAAATGTAGTAACTACTTTTTATCTAATATTTCCCCCACCTTCTCCCCTCACCATATGTCACTTTCATAGCTAACTTAAAAGAATATGTTACAACTATTATATTAAATTTATTATCAAAGAATCCATTAGAATGAAGAAGCAACTACTGTAGAAATCCTTGAAGCTTCGAAGCTTCAATACATATATACACATTATGTATTCATCTATTCAATAATAGAAACAAAGTATAAAAAAGATGTAGGGCCACCAAAAATATCCAAAAAATTTCCCGACATGAACATATCCATAGCTTTACAAGCTACATGGATTCAATGACATCATTTTCTAAAGCTAATTATGTATCCAAATATAACATCAAACTAAGATGTGTTAAGCTCCATTAATTTTGCACAATTGCTGCCTACAATTATGGAATTTAAATTGCAGTCTTTCCTTAACTTATGGAAACCAACTGCAGTAGTTTCCTTAAGTTAAGAAAATCAACTGCAATTACTAAATTTATTATTGGGAGCTACTAAAGTGGTCCATTACTTTGATTCGAGTTCTCTGCCTTGATCTGTGGGACATCTAACACATAGCTATTAGAAGCTTGATGGAAGCTTAGCTATAAACTCATCTGTTTGGTCCCCAAGCTCTTATCTCAATCCCCTTCAGTTTCTTACACCATCTAGCTGAGATAGCAGAGCTTGGAAGTGCCTTCAGAATTTCTGCATTCTTTTCCTTTTGCTTGGACAGCTGGAGCGTGGTTTCTTCAGAAAGAAGTTGCATCAAGAGTTTCACCAATGGCTGGAGGTAATTCATATCCCTGGGCATTAAGTTTGAAACGATTCTTTTCAGTTCTTTCCGCATGCAGAATCGTTGTTATAGTTTTCTTACATTTGGTATCAGAGCCGTTTATTTATCTCTGCCTTGGTGTGCGATTCAAATACTTTGAAGTGGTTTGTATTTGTAATTTTACACTTATTATGCTTTTGGTTTTCTAAGCCGTGACTATCGTATTTAACGAAACCGTTTCGGATAAAATCCATGATCATGAGGCGCTCTGTGTCGGCAAGATAAGCTAGAGATACCTTTAAGTTTCCCCTTATCACCATTTTGTGTAAGTCGATCAAATATTTTACTTGGTGCTTCGAATATGGTCACAAGATTTTGATTTATGGGGTTTTGTCCTTCTGATTAGAGCCTCAGTTCTGGACACGCATTTTTCCGAGGATATATGATAACATCCGCATTGTGTTATTTGCCAGATTCTGTTTCTGTATTTGGATTATATTGCGGATACAAATTATGAATGTTATGCATAAAATCTAGAATATAAAATCCCCATTGATCACCAAAATCTAAATTCCGTTTCATACAACCTTCATATGTTAATATAGATTTGATTACCAGTTTACTTAGATTTTAATTCTGAAAAATTTGACGCATTGTACCATCAGTTTGGTTGCTTCAAAGCGATTTGCGTTGAGTTAGTCAAAGGGGTTTGCGTGTCGCATATGTGTTTGGGTGAGATGAAACGTAATTTCCGTCTTATATGCATAAACAAATGAAGTAGGAAGTTTTCGATTCTTTAAGTATTTTTGGCATGAAGAATCGCTATTACAGTTTTATAACATTGCTATGCTAGAATATGAGTTTATTGGTTTGGGCCGCGCAGGTTTCACTTGTACTTTATTGCCTGTACTTTATTCTGATGAAGCATTTTGTTACACAATTCATGAATTTCCGTAAAGCATTTGACTGGGTAGACAATTCAAACAATTTGCCGCAATGCTGTAGTTGGTTATTCCGCAGAATAATTTCTGGTTTGATAACAAAGCTCCTCCCTGTAATTTTTGTCGCCCCCGGTACTCGATATGCATGATCGTATTGATAGTTGTGATGAACAGGGGCGTCGGTGGTGGAAAAATTATGGTATATGTGGCAAAGAAATGTTTATATATAAATTTTGCAGTTAATTCGATATAATATTATGATTATTGATTTATATAAAGATTATGTAAACCATAGGTATATATAAACTAATGCAATTACAATTTATTACTAATGATTGGGTCTTTCACTTCAATAAAAGTAATTGCACGATCAACTAACCTTTTATTTTATATATGCGTGTTTGGTTTAGGCTCACATGAAATTTTATATAAATATATATAAATAATATTTCAAATTTGCAGTTTTGTTTGCAAATTGTTTAGAGCCCATTTTGTAATTAATTTAAGAATTAGTCTTAAATAAATTATGGGACAGTTAGACTAAGGAATGTAAATTTGATTTTAATTTTATTTATCTTGTGAGCAAAATAGCTTGTTTGCTGGTCAATTTTTGTTGTTTTATAAACTTAAGGACGGAGCCTGAAGTCAAGCCAGCTAGCCTTCGAACTGCATTTGCTATGCAAGTGCAAAGTAGATCAACGCTGCTTCAGTCAATCTCCGGGTTTAGTTTATAAATTGAACAATCAATTTGTAGTCATTTTCGGTAATGCTGACTGCTTTAACCTTAATTTTGATTTTGCTGGAAAATTATTACAGTTATTTGGAGTTTATTAAAATGTCATTTTGACTTACTCCTTTCAGTAAACATTATTTTTCTCTCTGGTTAAGTTTTGTTTATGCAGCAAAATAATGTCTAGTGATCCATATAATTTTAATTAATTAGAGAATAGCCACAACATCTTTAATTAAATAAAATTATATATTTTGATTGGTTAGATCACATAAAGATTATTTAGACATTAAATTGTAATTAATTACACTGAATATAATAAATTTTATCCCACAGGAATCTTTATTATATTTATGTAATTAATTAGGATAATATTTAATAACCTACCCACAGGAGTTATGAATTAATAAGTTTTATCATAAAGTTTTATAGAATCTGTTTGAATTGAAAATTTAGCCCACAGGCAATTTTTATGTCATTTGATTCAGTTCTTTTTTGCATGATTTACATTGGTAAAACATGAAAGTTTATTAAGCCTCAATTTTAACATAAGCATGTGATTCTTTATTTTGATGCAGTAGTACAACTTGCAAATTTCTCTAAAATTCGTTGTGACATTGCCGAACATAAGGGAGATAACTATAATATTTGGAAGGAGAGGATTCTCCTTCATTTAGGGTGGATGGACATAGATTATGCTATCAAGAAAGATGAACCATCGGCACTCACAAATACCAGCACTGCAGCGGACATCACACTTTATGAACGATGGGAGCGATCCAATCGTCTAAGCATGATGTTCATTAAGACTAAAATTTCAGCTGGTATTCGAGGTTCCGTTGATCAGCATGAAAAGGTCCGAGACTTGTTGAAGGCCATTGATGAACAATTCGTCTCTTCAGACAAGGCACTAGCAAGCACCCTAATCATGAAGTTCTCATCCCTAAGGCTCACTAGTGTGAAAGGTGTGCGCGAGCACATCATGCAGATGAGGGACACTGTGGCTCAATTGAAGAAACTCGAGGTTGAAATATCGGAGTCCTTCCTAGTGCACTACATCCTGAACACCCTTCCGCACCAACATGGACCTTTCAAAATCTCATACAACACACATAAGGATAAATGGTCAATTAATGAACTCATGACCATGTGTGTTCAAGACAAAGAGAGACTGGTGATGGAACTGGGAGAGAGTGCAATGCTGGCAACGCGTGGAAAGGGAAAATCTCAAGCCAATCGGAAAGGGAAAGGTAAAGTACCTCCCCAAGCCAATATCAAGAAGGTTTCCAAGTTTTTTTTTCTGTAAGAAGAAGGGACACATGAAGAAGGAATGCGCCAAATTTCAGAAATGGCTTGCAGACAAAGGTAATTTAATCTCGTTTGTTTGTTATGAATCTAATATGGTTAACGTTAATATTAACACATGGTGGATTGATTCTGGATCAACAATTCACATTTCGAATTCCTTGCAGGGTTTGCAAAACCTAAGGAAGCCAATGGGAAGTTAGCAAAGCATCTCATCAGGAAACAAGATGGGCTCGCATGTGGAAGCTATAGGAACATGTTATTTAACTTTAAGTAGTGGTTTTGTTTTGGAGTTAGAAAAGACCTTTTATGTTCCAAGTTTTTCTAGAAACTTGATTTCAGTTTCAAGGCTTGTACCTTTTGGATATTCCTTAAACTTTTCAGAAAAATCTTTCAGTCTATTCTATAAATCTGATTATGTTGGGAATGGTATTTTGTCTAATGGTCTTTACTACATTAATTTACAAAACAATGTCACATATGATTCAATGCATGTTCACACTGGCACTAAAAGATGTGTTATTAATGAAGATTCCTCTAAATTATGGCACCGGAGACTAGGTCATATCTCCATAGAAAGAATTAAAAGATTGGTAAATGAAGGAATACTTAATACTCTAGATTTTACTGATTTTGAGACTTGTGTGGACTGCATAAAGGGAAAGCAGACCAACAAGTCAAAGAAAGGTGCCAATAGGAGTTCATACATATTAGAAATCATACATACTGATATATGTAGTCCAGACATGGACTCACATGGTCAGAGATACTTCATCTCCTTTATAGATGATTACTCACGATATATGTATCTCTACATGCTTCATAAAAAGAGCGAAGCATTAGATGCCTTTAAGATCTTTAAGGCTGAAGTAGAGAAACAATGCGGCAAGCAAATTAAGATCGTGAGATCAAATAGAGGTGGAGAATATTATGGTAGACACACAGAAGATGGACAAGCACCTGGGCCATTTGCTAAGTTTCTTCAAGAGCATGGGATTGTTTCCCAATACACCATGCCTGGTTCACCCGACCAGAATGGTGTAGCAGAAAGAAGAAACCGAAC
>CM062820.1:1003156292-1003363058 GCA_031772625.1 Pinus tabuliformis
TGATTCATGTATCTATTACTTAATACAGATTATCAATGGTTTTTAAGTTGAGACATTAAGTTTGGAAGTATGGACCAAGTGGGAGAATGTTAAGCTCCATTAATTTTGCACAATTGCTGCCTACAATTATGGAATTTAAATTGCAGTCTTTCCTTAACTTATGGAAACCAACTGCAGTAGTTTCCTTAAGTTAAGAAAATCAACTGCAATTACTAAATTTATTATTGGGAGCTACTAAAGTGGTCCATTACTTTGATTCGAGTTCTCTGCCTTGATCTGTGGGACATCTAACACATAGCTATTAGAAGCTTGATGGAAGCTTAGCTATAAACTCATCTGTTTGGTCCCCAAGCTCTTATCTCAATCCCCTTCAATTTTTTACACCATCTAGCTGAGATAGCAGAGCTTGGAAGTGCCTTCAGAATTTCTGCATTCTTTTCCTTTTGCTTGGACAGCTGGAGCGTGGTTTCTTCAGAAAGAAGTTGCATCAAGAGTTTCACCAATGGCTGGAGGTAATTCATATCCCTGGGCATTAAGTTTGAAAGGATTCTTTTCAGTTCTTTCTGCATGCAGAATCGTTGTTATAGTTTTCTTACAAGATGCATCTACTCTAGCTTAATTCCCCCCTTAAATAGGTTATATTCCGCATCAATACCATGGGTCAATACCATGGGTTCTTTCTATTTTTTTATTATTTAATTTTTGTAGGTTTATTTTGATTTTATTCTCACCAAGTTAAAGTGTTTAAATTACAATAATTTACATTAAGTTACATAACTCTACCATATTTTAATTTTGAATGAGCCAAAATATTTACATTACATTAACATAACATACTGTCCTAGTGAACAACTCTTAGCCCAATAAAAGATGAATAAATTTCTTTAAATGAAAAATATTATATTAAATTTTTAAACAACCATATTATATTTTAGAATGTTATATTCAAAATCTATAGTCCAATATCTGCCAACCCTAACTGTCATGATCCATGGTAGTTTTCAATTACTCTAGTTAAATAGATTGGTTTAGCCAAGGATGGTTAAAATACAAGGATAACATTCGTAAATGAAATATGTGTTGATTTTATTTTATAACATGATTATGTTTTTTTTTTATAACTATAGTTGAGGAGAAATGCTAGAGTAAGCATACCCGAGAGGCACTTAAACAATTACCTACTCAGATCCCTTCTGGAAACAAAGAGGCCTCAAGAAATGCCAAGAGGGTATGAAGAACCTGAGGCAAGAAAGAGATGATAGTTACAGAAGTGGAAATGACTCAAGAGCTGATGGCCAGTGGAGTCCATTTTGGGAGCTGGGGCTAGGAATATATGGCTAAGTCTGGTAAGGACGAGATAGCTTAGAGAAGTTGTAAAAGACTATTTCAAATGTGCCTAGGGATAGCTAGCTCGGGGGGAGGCAAAGTGAAGACTAGCCTCATGGTTGGGTGGAGTATTGCTCTTCCGTGTGGTTTGAATTTTGTTTCAAGGGACAAGGTAATTAGAAATAGGAAGCTCTTGCTCTATAACAAGTTCTATTTTTGTGTATTTAGTGTGTTGTGAACAATGTAAAAAGAATTTCCTATTCTGTTTATTATTATGAGTATGAAAGTATGTTTTTTCTCTATGTATATTTAATTTTATCTAGTAAAGGATGCATGTGTTAGAGTAAAGGATGCATATATATATAGAAACTTTTTTTTTTAATAAAAGACCCGGTAAAACAAAAAAAGTTTAAATGTTGAAAACTGAGTAAGATCTGAGGAGATGACATGGTTGAGACTAGCAGAAAACGAGGACCGTGTCATTCACCTACTTATAGTAAGTAAGCCTCGGACTGAGGCATTTTCTTAAAAACTAGGAACATGAGGTAAAGAATCTCGAGAGGGTTAGTTCCAGGCCAACCAACCAGTCAGACCGAGAATAATCCCTGAAGGAGAATCTGACACACTCTTAGGTGTAATAATATTGAAATGAAATCTAGCAATGGTTGATATTAGCTAATGTTGTTTTCATGCACAACTAATGTAATGTCCCTAGAAAACTGTAAATATTTTATTTTACCACAGTAAAAATTAAACTGGATATTATGATTATTATTTGAATTAAGTACTTAATGGTTGTTAATTATTAAAGAGAGAAAATTGTTTGAGTATTAACAATTCTTGTAACTTTTCATAACAAGGAAGTTAGGGAAGGAAGTTGCCAAGAAAGCCCTGAGTACCTCTATGATTATGAATGCTCCAAAGAAAGCCCTGGGGGCATGGAGATAGGGAGGAGGAACCGTGCTGAGAGGTCACACGGTAAGAGAAGTTGAGTCTGTTGGTGATGAGATAGCAAAAGCACTGTGTGAAAACTTGCAGGAAGACATTGGTCTTATGAGAAAGCTCGGGGGAGACTTGGACCTGATGGAAAGTCTCATTGTTGGGAGGATCGAAATCTGTAAATAACATAGGTGACTTCAACAGTTGAAATTTATTCTTTGTCACAACAGTTCAAGCAGGTAAATAACCTAGAATAATATATTTGAACTTGTTCTATTGAATGTTAAGATTTTGTGGAGGTTAATACCTGAAATGAATACTGTACCAGAATATCTAAAACTTAGAGGCAAATTATTCCTACATAAATAGACTCTGGGTATTTAGGGAAGATAGTCTTTATTTTGTTCTTCTGCTAGAAAGGAAAAATAGAACTAAACATGCATATCATAAACGAAATTAGAATTAAACATGCACAACATAACAATAAATAGAACTATGTCTAGTTAGTTATGAGAAGAAAGAGTGAATGGATAAATCTCTTGTAAACAAAAAAAAACTAGAGAAACTGAATGATGGTATACATAGAAGCAATAGGAAAAGCCTGTTTAACTTTCAAAATTAAAAGAATCCCTGTAACCCTTCTCTTTTTTTTACATTTCCTGTGATTGGCAAATAAAATCCAAAGAAGAGGAATCATATAAAAAGTGTAACCACGGAAAACATACAAATGTATATATAGCAATCAGATAAAATTCTCGACACGAGATTGGTGCATATAAGAATTTAAAGAAAGGTGAAATGAAGAGCCTCCAATATTGTATATTGGAAAAAACAGAACTTAAACATGAACCCAATACCTCAATTATTACACGTTTGGAAAATAACAGAACTTAAACATGACCAGGGCCCCAAATATTACATATTTGATATAACAAAATTTGAAGATGAGCCAACTTCTTGTATGCATCACTCCCCAGAACTCAAGAAGGTGTAGAACAGAGAATACCGAATTAAATATCAGTTTTAAAACAGCCGTAGCTGCAAGCTTGACATGCGAGACAACAAATCACCTGGAAGTGACGCAGAGAAGGGACTGAGGCCTTCTATCAAGTTTCCAAAAATTGGCAGCATAAAACCCTAAAACAATTTAAAATGAAACTGAACGAGTAAACTATAAGACAGTAAAGGCTTCCATTGAAAAAACTTCGAAAGAATAGAGTTTTGTGTAAACATCTCAAATAAAGGCAATTTCCCTGTTATCATAATGATTCTCTACAGTAGGCTCAATCTCAGACCAAACCCTTGGTCCAGAATTTAAACAGGACACTTACACCATTATGGATATGGAAAACCCTTGGCTTAATACTCCAACTATCTGAGAACATTAAGCACTGAATCAATCATTTAATCCCCTACTCTGTTATTTTGTAAAACACGGCTATACATGACATACCTATAATCCATTAGACGACTGGAGCAGGAGGTTGTAAGTAGGTTCCGTGAAACCCACTGCGGTGATCATTGAGCACCTCATGACTACTTCTGCGTGACCTGCAAACCAGAATTGACAACATGTCAAATGAACGCCAGGAGTCGATGAACTAAATCTAAATGTCAAGAAAATTATCCATATAACTTTCTTGTTCCTTGTTGCACGTGGGAAGCGAAGCCATCTACCTCAGGAGTCTTTGCCAGAGGCATGATATCCTTAGCATTATACAAAACCTCATGAATCGAAGCCTTCATAATAGAGCCGAACTCACCTGAAGTGAAACCCTGGTAGCAGAGCCGAGAGCCAAAGAGCAGAGGTGAACAATGAATCACATTGCCAGTAAAGAGAGTGTTGAAGATTACCAGAACAAAGCACAACCATCGGATCGAAGCCCGAGCTTCCACACCATTGATAAGGAGTACAACTAGTGGGCAATTGGGTGAACGAATGAAGCCTGCTCTTGCCACGACTCCATGGCAGAGCATAACCATTAATAGATAATAAATTTGCAAACCAAATCTGCATGTAACTAAAGCCAAGAATGTTTTGAATATAAAAATAAAATCACTTGTGCATTATATCCTTGTCAGATCTCGATATTTCGAAGGAATTATTGCATACAGAAGTCAGCCTAATTCTCATACCTAAGTACAATACATTGTAAATATTTTATACCATGTCGTAAATCTTTCATGCCTTAATCAAAATTACAATTAGCGATTTTTATTTTTATTTTTGATATTTATGTGAATATGGAGGTGTGACAAGTGGTATCAAAGCCAAGGTTACCAAACTGAGGCCTCTGGAGCCAAAAAGATAAGCAAATATAATTATTGTTAACTAATAGTCTTGTGCATGTACAAAAAAAGAAGAACATGAGAAGGACAAACAACGTTCCTCACAGAAACATGACAGGCCTAGGACCTGCAACATTTCCTGAAACCAACCCTGAAGTATGGGTACAGTTAGGAGAAGAACCTCGCAACACCAATCCTACAATATTGGAGACTGTGCATGAATTAAAGAATGAAATGGCCTGACTACAGGCAGACAATGAAAGGTTAATGTTGGAACATGAAAAGATTATGAAAATCCTGTCAGATAAGCAAAATTAGCGTCAGCCAATTCCCAGCCCAGAACATGGACATATGTCAGGAGAACAAGAGTATCGAACTGAGTATGTGGAAACAGAGGGAGGGGAAGAAAATCAAGAGGAAAAGTTAGATAATGCCTCCGAGCATAAAACACAGAAGAGGCAGAGGACAAAACTACAAGGGGAGTTTCAGAAAATAAAGCCACCACTCTTTGATGGGGAACTAGAGGAGGCAACTGAAGCATGGCTTATTAACATGAATAAATATTTTCAGCTATACAAATATGACCACAACTTAAAGGCTCATTTGGCCATTTTCCACCTGCAAGGAAAGGCCACCTTATGGTGGGAAGAGGTAAAAATTGTACAAGGGGTAAATGAACAAGATATAACCTGGAAAAATTTTCAGAGATACTTCTAAGAAAGATATTTAACTGAGCGATTCTACGACGAGAAGGAAAAAGAGTTCCATGACCTGCAGCTTGGACAACAAACAATGGATGAGTTTATTACCAAATTTACCTCCTTACTTCAGTATGTTCCTTACATACGAGAAGAGAAGGAAAAAGTACAATGATTTTTCAGTAGTTTACCATTGTTCATGAAAGAGCGAATTGAGTTCGATAACCCAAAAATGATGGATGAGGTCATACGGAAGGCCAGGATATGCTATCAACAAAGCAAATAGAAAGGAGAAGTTATGGGAAAGAAATGGACTGACAAGAAGGGCAATAAGTTTGTTGTTGGCAATAAGGGAAACTGAGGCAATATCAGCAAAGGACCTCCCAGGGGTTAGATTAATAGAAATCTGCATAGAAATCAGTCTAGATTTAGACCTCCCCATGAACCCAAACCCAATGAGCAATCAGGCAGAACTAAAATCGAAGCAACAACTAGACCCCTAGTACAATGCTGGGGATGTGGAGGGCCACATTACATTAAGAATTGTCCTAACTGCAAAGGCACTGAACAAATTTCGCAGATTCACGAGGCATCTATAGTAGGAGATGTAGCCCAGAGTATTCCAAAAATCAATGCTGCCCTTGAAGATCATCAGGCAGAATACCAGTCGACTATGGTGGAATTTGAAGATAAAATCTTTGATCATATTGTATCTGTTTTAATTGATCCTGGAGCTATGTTAAGTTATGTTAGTCCTAAGATAGTTGAGCAATGTAGTTTACAAACTGTCAAGTTTAAAAACCCCTGGTTAGTACAACTAGCAACAGGGGCAAAGAGACATGTGTTGGCCAAGGTCAATAACTGTCCTTTGGAAATAGCAGGTCAGCCTTTGGTGGTAGATCTAAATGTACTTCCCCTAGGATCTTATGATGTCTTGATAGGCATGGACTAGCTGGAAAAGTGTTGGTCCGTTATAAACTATAAAAAGAAAACTATCTATTATATGAATGAGCAAGGAGACAAACAGGAGATACAAGGCATTTTGAGACCACTAAAATTACGGCCAATAACTGCCTCTCAACTGGAAAAGTGCATCAGAAAAGGATGCCAGATTTATGCTATTCAGGTTGGTTATGCCAACTCAAAGGACAAGTCTGTTTCCTTGGAAAGTATCCCTGTAATACAAAATTTTACAGATGTATTTCCTGAAGAAATACCAGGGCTGCCTCCAAAGAGAGACATAGATTTCACCATTGAACTAGTGCTAGGAGTAGCCTTGGTGTCCCAAGCTCCTTATCGTATGAGCACACTAGAATTGATGGAACTAAAAATGCAATTACAAGAGCTGTTGGATAAAAATTACATCCGCCCCAGTGTGTCACCTTGGGGAGCCCCCATACTATTCGTCAAAAAGAAGGATGGGACCCTACATATGTGTATGGACTATCATCAGCTGAATAAGTTGACTATTAAGAGCAAGTACCCTTTGCCTCACATAGATGAACTATTTGATCAAGTGAAAGGGGCAACAATATTTTCAAAAATTGATCTACGACCAGGATACCACCAGATCAAAATCAGGGAGGAAGACATAGCTAAATCCACTTTTAGGACCTGCTATGGACACTACGAGTTTTTAGTGTTACACTTTGGGCTAACCAATTCCCCCGCGACCTTTATGTGTCTAATGAACAGTATATTTCATCAGTATTTGGATGAATTTTTATTAATCTTTATTGATGACATACTGATTTATTCCCAGAATATTGAAGAACATAAGGAGAACCTCAGGATAGTGTTGCAGACTCTCCGGGAACATCAACTGTATGCCAAATTCAGCAAGTGTGATTTTTTTAAAGAACATATTCAGTACTTAGGCCACATTATTACCAAGGATGGAATCGTTGTAGACCCTGAAAAGATAAAGACCATAATGGAATGGCCAGTACCAAAAGACGTAGCTGATATAAGATCTTTTATGGGACTGACAGGATACTATAGACGATTTGTTGAAGGATTCTCCAGGGTGGCCTATCCTATTACCTCCCTACAAAAAAAGGGAAAAATTTTTAAATGGACAGCAGAATGTCAGAAGAGCTTTGAGCAGCTTAAGCATCTGCTCACCACTGCGCCAATTTTAAGCATAGCAGATCCAAGCAAGGACTATGTGGTGTGTACAGATGCCAGCAAGGAAGGGGTAGGTGGAGTTTTAATGCAAGATGGGAGGGTAATCACCTATGAGTCCAGGAAATTGAAGGAAGGCAAGCATAAATATTCTGCCTACGACTTAAAATAGCTGTCATTCATGCATTAAAAATGTGGCATCACTATTTCATGGGTAGGAAGTTTCTTTTAATGGCTGATCATCACAGCTTGACTAATTACTTCAAGAAGCCCACTTTAAATGTTAGGCAAGCTCGGTGGGTAGATTTTCTAAGTGGATTTGATTTTGAGATCAAACATCTGAAGGGAAAGGAGAACCAGGTAGCTGACGCTTTGAGTCGAAAGGTACATTGTCTTTATGAAATTTCTTACAGCGAAGTGCGAACTACCTTCGATGAATTAATTAAAGAAGCAGTGGAGCAGGACCCAGAATATCAACAGTTAGGACAACAAGCTCAAAACACAAACAACCATGAATATCAACTAGGATATGAAATGAATTCCGTAGGTATGCTGAATTATAAGAAAAGATTATATGTGCCTAACCAAAATAACATTAAAAATCTGATTCTGGATGAATATCATAAGAGTCCCTATGTAGGACACCCAGGATACCAAAAACTAATTATGGCACTCTGAAAGGAGTACTACTAGCCAGGTATGAAAAAGGATGTAGCAAAATATTTGACACGCTACTTGGAATGTCAGCAAGTAAAAACAAAACACCAGCATCCCACTAGGTTACTGCACCCATTACCAATTCCACAATGGAAGTGGGAGACCATCTCCCTTGATTTTAGCATAGGACTACCCAAATCCAAAAGGAAAGATAATTCAATAACGGTGATGATAGACAAATTAAGAAAATCAGCTCATTTTATACCAGTACAATCCACCTTCATGGCGGTGCAGATTGCCAATATTTTCATGCAAAATATTTTTAGACTACATGGGCTGCCAAAAACTATAATTTCTGACCATGATGTAAAGTTTACATCAGCCTTCTGGAAGACCCTGTTTGAAGGGTTAGGTACTCAGTTAAACTTCAGTACTACCTATCATCCTTAGACGGATAGGCAGACAGAACGAGTGGATTAGGTAGTGGAAGATATACTGAGAACATATGTAATGCAGAAACAATCCAAATGGAAAGATTACATACATCTAGTTGATTTTTCTTATAATAACGGCTAACATACCTCCTTACAAATGAGCCCATTTGAAGTTTTGTACGGATGTAATTGCCGCACACAATCCAGTTCTGGGGGACAGAAGGACAAGCTAATGCTGGGACCTGAGATATTAAAAGAAATGGTTAAGAAGGTACGTTCTAACTTAAAGGCTACCCAAGATAGGAAAAATAACTTCACCGATTGAAAAAGGAATTTCAGAGAATTCCAAGTAGGAGATCATGTATATGTGAGAGTACGCGCTAAGAAGAGTACGTTACAATGGAGTGGGTGTGCTAAGTTAGCACCCTGGTTTTGTGGTCCATTTCAAATTTTGGCAAGGGTCGGGCCAGTGGCATACCAACTCGCCTTACCCAGCCATATTCGAGTCCACAATGTTTTCCATGTGTCCGTATTGAAAATATATGTTTATGATCCTAAACACATAATCAGTTGGAAAGATATACAGGTAAGAAAGTTCCTTAAGTAAGCCAAATAAAACTTTAATGATAATGGAAAACTGATTCAAGTTACTGCTTTTTCAAGTCGAACCGAAAGGAGAATTCTTGGTCGAGCCTCTAGTTATACTCGATCAGAGAGAAGTAATTTTGTAGGAACGAGCTATCACCCAGGTTAAAGTGCAATGGCAGCACTTTGCACCAGATGAGGCCACCTGGGAGGATGAACAACTCATGAAAGAAGCCTTTCTAGGACCGTTTGTGGCCAAAAAACATCGGGACAATGTTTGATTTCAGGAGGGGGAGATGTAATGTCCCCAGAAAACTGTAAATATTTTATTTTACCACAGTAAAAACAAAAGAAGATATTATGATTATTATTTGAATTAAGTATTTAATGGTTGTTAATTATTAAAGAGAGAAAATTGTTTGAGTATTAACAAATCTTGTAACTTTTCATAACAAGGAAGTTAGGGAAGGCAGTTGCCAAGAAAACCCTAACTACCTCCCTGATTATGAATGCTCCAAAGAAAGCCCTAGGCGGGGGCATGGAGAAAGGGAGGAGGAACCATGCTGAGAGGTCAGACGGTAAGAGAAGCTAAGTCTGGTGGTGACCAGATAGCGAAAGCACTGTGTGTAAAAACTTGCAGGAAGACATTGGTCTTATGAGAAAGCTCGGGGGGAGACTTGGACCTGACGGCAAGTCTCATGGTTGGGAGGATTGAAATCTGTAAATAACAGAGGTGACTTCAACAATTGAAATTTCTTCTTTATTACAGCAGTTCAGGTAGGTAAATAACCTAGAATAATCTATTTGATGTAAGTTGTTTTATTGAATGTTCAGATTTGGTAGAGGTTAATACCTGAATGAATACTGTACAAGAATATCTGAAACTTAGAGGCAAATTATTCCTACATAAATAGAGTCTGGGCATTTAGGTACAAACTCAGGAAGATAGTCTTTATTTTGTTCTTCTGCTAGAAAGGAAAAATAGAACTAAACATGCATAGCATAAATGAAATTAGAATTAAACATGCACAACATAACGATAAATAGAACTATGTCTAGTTAGTTATGAGAAGAAACAGTGAATGACTAATTCCTTGCATACAAAAATAAAGAAAAACAGAGAAAATGAACCATGGTATATGTAGAAGCAATAGGAAAAGCCTGTTTAACTTTCCAAATTAAAAGAATCACTGTAACCCTTCTCTTTTTTTTACATTTCCTAAGATTGGCAAATAAAATCCAAAGAAGAGGAATAATGTACATCGAATAGTGGAAACTTGAAATCTTTAGGAAGAAGCTATCGTGCAAGCATGTTACCAATGAGCATATTATATTCATATAACAAGTATAACCGTGGAAAACATACAAATATATATATATATATATATATATATATATATATATATCGCAAGCAGATAAACTTCTCGGCACGAGATTGGTGCATATAAGAATTAAAAGAAAGGTGAAATGAAGAGCCTCCAATATTGTATATTGGAAAAACAGAACTTAAACATGACCAGTGCCCCAAATATTACATATTTGATATAACAAAACTTAAAGATGACCTAACTTCTCATATGCATCACTCCCGAGAACTCGGGAAGGTGCAGAACAAAGAATACCCAATTAAATAACAGTTTTAAAAAAGAAAGAACTGAGATAACCGTAGCTACAAGCTTCACATGTTATACAATAGAACACCTGGAAGTGCCGCAAAGAAGGGACACGGGCCTTCTATCAACTTTCTAGAAATTGGCAGCATAAAACCGTGAAACATTTTAAAAGCAGACTGAACGAGTAAAATCTAAGACGGTAAAGGCTTCCATCGAAAAAACTTTGAAAGAACAGAGTCTTGTGTAAACATCTCGAACAAAGGAAATATCCCTGTTATCATAATGATTCTCTACAGCAGACTCAATCTAAGACCAAACCTTTGGTCCATAATTCAAATAGGAAACTTACACCATTATAGATATGGAAAACCCTCGGCTTAATACTACAACTGTCCGAGAACATTAAGCACCAAATCAATCATTCTATCCCCTACTCTGTTAATCTATAAAACATGGCTAGACATGACATACTTGTAATCCATTAGACGACTGGAGCAGGAGGTTGGAAGCAGGTTCCTCGAAACCCACTACAGTGATCTCTGAGCACCTCATGACTGCTTTCACGTGAACTGCAAACTAGAATCGACAACATGTCAAATGAAAGCTAGCAGTCAATGAACTAAATGTAAATTTCAAGAAAATTATCCATATAACTTGCCTGGTTCTTGCTGCACCTAGGAAGAAAATCCATCTACCTTGGGAGTCTTTGCCAGAGCCATGATATCCTCGGTGCTATACAAACCCTCATGAAGTGAAACCTTGGTAGCAAAGTTGAACTCACCTGAAGCAAAACCCTGGTAGCAGAGCCAAGAGCCAAAGAGCAGAGGTGAAAAATGAATCACATTGCCAGCAAAAAGAGTGTTGAAGATTTCTAGAATGAAAGACAACCATCAGATCAGAGCCTGAGCTTCCACACCGTCGATGAAGTGAGAGGAACAAGGTAAGGAGTACAACTGGTGGGCAGCTGGGTGAACGGATGAAGCCTGCTCTTGCCACGACTCCGTGGCAGAGCATAACCATTAATACATAATAAATTTGCAAACCAAATCCGCGTGTAACTAAAGCCGAGAATGATTTGAATATAAAAAGAAAATCACTTGTGCATTATATCCCTGTCAGATCTCGATTATTCAAAGGAATTATTGCATACAGAAGTCAGCCTAATTCTCATATCTAAGTACAATACATTATAGGCAATACATTGTAAATATTTTATACCATGTCATAAATATTCTGTGCCTTAATCGAAATTACAATTAGCGATTTTTTGTTTTTTTTGGTATTTATGTGAATATGGAGGTGTGACAACTAATTTTAAAAATGCATTGAATAAGTTAGCAGAAGATTATGGTCACTCTACAAATCTTCTGTTACTTTCTGAGAGTTTTTATTCTTCCACCACAAATAATATTGAAGACTAACAAAAACATATCTTATGAAGCACGAGAAGAAACGAAATGACATTCATTAATAAATCACAATAACAACAAAGATCATGCAGTAAGGAAAGATAAACCACAACCATAAATTAAATAGTATTCACTACAGGAAAATAATATAGTTCATAATAAATTACTCGTATCTGAACAAAAGATGTCCACTTACCATGGAAGAAGTTGTAATAGAAGTTGTAATTATTGAAATTAACAAGCATCGAGTAATCTCAAAAAGAGTAACAACTACATTGAACCACCATTTGATTGTGTTGAGGGTTTTACTAAAAGGATAACGAACCCATATTAAATAAAAGAAACCCAAAATTCTGGCACCCTTTGGAGAACCTTCAGGGGTCAAACACAAATTACACACTTGTAAATTCATGGGAAGGAAAACCATCATTAATATTTGTGGAAGTTCGAGACTTGTAGGAATGTGCCTTGGGGGAAAAGGGTCTGCCTGTAACAAGGAACATAAACCAGGTTAGCAAGAATTTGACTAATGATAAGGATTAAAGAAAATACTATGGCTATGGAAACAAAGGCTTACCTGTAGATCTATAGGATTCATCTAGAAATATTACTCCGTGTGGTGGGGTATCAAGAACCCATTAGAAAACAAAAAATAAATCCCTATGAACCACCTCGATAGCCCAAGCCCAAGCAAACAGAGTCCATTCAATAAGCAACTGATTACTTTCTAGAAGAAGTGAGGAGAATTGCCAAATGAGAAATCACAACAAGAGAATCCTAGAACTAAACCCAAATCCAACCTTGTTGTGAGACTCTCAAACTCTCGATAAACGTCCAATCAAACCAACAATGTATTAAGCTGTAAGAGCGGGGGTACAACAGGACTGTAACAGAAAAAGGAAGTAAAATAACCTTGCCATTTAATTTATGGAATGTAAGACGACGGGGTTCAGCTCGTCGTGTATATGATTACTGAAGCGCAGCAGGGTATGCAGGGATTCAAACCATGAGGCCTGAAACCATTTCGCCAAAGGTATCGACACCAAAAAACAAACAAGGCAAATGATGTCAGAGCAAGAGTGGTTGGGCCATGTTAGTTTTTCAATCCTTGTCCAGTTAACTCTTAGTCATCTGATTCGAAGACGAGATGTGAACCGTTGATGGAGCACTAATCCTAATTCTTGGATGCCAAGTGGACGAAATTGTCGCGTTTCCAAAGGCCTCTACACTGACATAATTAATTAATCCATTAAATGAGCCAGACTGTAATAAACTATATCATCATGGTTGAAATATTAAGGTTTCATTCCATTATGATAAACTCGATGTGAATGTAACGAACCTAAATCATACCCAAAAAAAAAAAACTTTTCTCTCACTTTTATAGTATAATACTATATCCAAGCATTGTTTATATAAGTTAGAATTCCCTTAATTAACAATGGTGTTTAACATCAATGCACACATGTCATGTATGGTGTACAATGGTTGGTACTCGATAATATTTTCAGTGAGTGATATAATGGAACCCTTGATTAAGTTGTGGGTTTTCTTTTGTTTTTATATGAGTACGTTTCGTTATAAGACTAGTTATTAACCCTTCACCCCGACACTTAGTCGAACCCCACTATCTCCTTAGCTGCCCTCACCCCTCTTCCCCATACCCATTGTGTCAGCCCTCCTACTTGTCCACCATCACCATGCTTAGATGGCACACTGACCTTTAAATACTTTGGTGAGATGGAAACTCATGACCATCCCTTCCACCCACTCAGGAGGATAGTATGCCTGGTACCTATCTTTTTGGTCTGATAGGAAAACCCTTCAGCACCAAACAACTGGATTCATGCATCAATTAGGTGGGAACGTATCTTGAGGGTTATGGTTTTGAGGTGGGATCAAGTGTAGATATTCCCTCCTTTCCGATCTATGGTTCTAATTTCACTTGCCTAACCCTAGTCGTGTTTTGTTTCCCTTCTCTGCTAAGTTTTCCATTTTGGTTCTTATGGAGACTAGAGAAGAGAGAGGTATGAACTATTGTGGGAAGGGTTAGCTCACGGCCGCCATAGGAGTTACTTCTACTTCGTGTGTTAAGATTCAACATTTTCACATTATTGTACACCACTTACACTGCCTTTTGATGAAAGGTCTTCAGACTCTGGCAAAACTGGCTTCAGCTTGGCTCAAGTGTTTATGTGATCTGAGTTACTCCCTTTTCCTCATTTTGGCAACTCTTTGTCTATAATTTCGAATGAATCTACTATCATTTTTTTTATTAATGAATTCTTGTGGTTCTGGTGCAAGGAAATTTCAAGGAGTTTTCAGTGACTATCATTTCCTTTGGCACGAGGGTGCTCCTCGGTACCCAGGTAAGCTGTCTCTCAGGATTTCTTGTGCAATTATGCAGTTCTAATTTGGGGTTTCCACATTCCTCTAACTTTGCTCATGATGTGAGTGTTATGTGCGAAGGGTTGCATGTTGTTCTATGCTCTAGCACTTCTATAGGAAAATCTCTTTTATTTCCTTTCCCCTTTTTGTTATTGTTTAGCCAAGTCACATGGGTTTTACTTTTTAGTAACTTGGTATTTTAATTTTTAATGATGGCCCAAGTAATCTTCAATGGCAACCAGGTTTGTTCTCACATTTCCAGTAGAACAAGGCACACCTCATTTGCCTTCTGTCATCTTATTCCAGGTTGGTGGCTCCTTGGTCTCTCATGCCTCCCCCCAATGGGGTTTGCCTCTTTGCAACTCTACTCCTTTCACTCTCAATTCATTGAGTATGGGTGGTTGTTCATTGTTGTTTCCCGTGGGATCTTTGAATTCCTTTCTAGTTGCCTTGGCATTCTCGGTTGCAAACTTGAGTCTCCCAGACATCTACCGACCCTTGTTGGGTCGTAGATCTACAACCTGCTAGAGAAATATTTTATTGCATTCACTGCATCTTATTTCAGGGCTTAGTTTAGCCTATAGTATTAGTCTGTGTCTAATTTATTGGTCTGCGACTCTATCAATATGTATGATTTTTCTGAGGACACACTAGCTCGGTCGGATATGTCCTTCGTTCTTGAGTTCAACATCAAACAAAAATGTTGTATCCTACTGGTGTACTAATGATTTATTTTTATTTTTAATGCAAGAGAGATATGCTTTCTTTAAATGCAGCTTCGTATTTTTACTGTTTACAATGGTTGTCAATATTTTCTCAGTATACTTCATGTATTTTAGTTTTGAGAATGGAGGCAGGAGCATTTGTATCCTCATTCTCAGTTTCTGGCATGTACTAGTTATTATATTTCTAGTGTTCTCTTTTACCAATTAATTCTACTGTCCTTACAAAAATGACTTATTTCTGTTGTTGTGGTCTTGAACTTAGTCATCACTCTTTTTCAACTATATATATTGAATTTTTTATTACTCATTGCTGCAAGTTCTGGTCGATACTACTCTATGGTTTTTGTGGCTCTGGTATACACAATTATTTTGTCAAAGTGTACCCACCATATTCCACTACGGTTCCCTAGAAGCATGCAACCATAGTCTTTGATGTGCTTTCCTACTAGACTTAACTATACATGTCCTCTGTATTGGGTTATTATTATTTCAAGTGATTATATACTACCATTAAATTGTCTAAGCTTATCATAATCTGTGTCATTACATGCATTCATGGTGGTTAATATAATTTCCTATTTAGACTTAACCTTGCATGCCCTTGGTATTTTTTTTTATTTCCAGTGAGTCGATGTTGCTACCTCGTGTTTCTTGTCGAAGAATAGCTTTACTCACTCATTGATTTGCATTGTCATTCATATGTTCTACTTGCACTAGGTGACAAACTATTCTACATATTCATCCTTGTTATTATGGCACAAATTTTCTTATTCATTTATTAGTATGGTCATGCATATGTGTTCCACTCGCACTAGGTGACAAATGATTTTGACATATTCATACTATCATTATAGCCATGCATGTGTTCTGATTGTAGTACTCAACATATGGTTTTACTTGTTTGACCTACCAGTGTTGCCATGCATGCACTCTATTTGCACTGTAACATAATTTCCTTTTTTTTTATAAACTCATATAAACATAAAGGATAAGAAAAACCATCAGCTAAATTCTTTCAGAAATACTACTTAAATCTCGCATGCATGGATTTCCTTTTAAGTACTTTTGATTACTTTCCATCATGCAAACAATATGCTATGATTGATCCACATACTACATAATGTTGTAAAGAATGGTTATTTGAGCATATAAATCATTCATACCCATCTCACTTCCCTAATTCATAATAATAACCATATAACAAGAATTATGTATTTACTTCACCCGAGTTTCTGCAACACTTCGTCACATACCTAAAAGTTAAAACTATGCCTCTTAGGACCAGAACATAACTAAATCTACAATAGTTCTAATCTATAATTTTTTTTTTTATACTTCATAATTATAAAATTATCGAGATTCTTGATGGGTACATTATATTCTGACTACTACTCTTAAGCAGGGAATCTATGCCTAGCCGCACCAAACCTCCCAACCATGAATCACCTTTGATTCCCCCCGAGCTCTGATAACTTTCCAGGCCTCAATGACCTCTACTAAGCCTTGATAATGTTTATTTAACATTATCCTACTCAAATTCTTTCCCTTGGCAACGTCCTACCTTTGGGGGTTTTGTTTTCGCTCATCTTAGGATTTTTAAATCTTTTTCCTAAAAGCAAAAGCCTTCTTTTCTCCTTGCAGCGATTTTATTCCCGATATTTATCTCCCACCGAGATGTCATATATATCCATATATATATATTATTATTTTTTAGGAAAATCAAGGTGAATCTGATTCTTCTCAAGTTCTGGGAAGTTTCATCCTATATTTTAGTGTCATCCAATATAGTTTCGAGAATAAAATCAACAACTTTATTTATAATCTTCAACATCCTTTCCAACTATAGTAAGTTTGTTTCATCCTAGTAAAGTCACTAGATATGGTAACCATCAAACTACTAATTACTTAATTATAATGAGGGGTGTTACATCATCCTCCCTTAAAATTTAACACTTTCCTGAGTGTTATTATTCATAAGAAAATAATTCTGGATACGCTGCCTTCATGACATCTTCTTTTTCCTAGGTTGCCTCTTCAGTAGTAAAGTACCACCACTACACTTTAACCTAAGAAGTGACACAATTCCATGGTACAGTTTCGCTCCGCTCCAAAATGCAAAGTTGTTCGAGCAATAAGTCTCCTTTAGGCTCCACCTATAAGAGATGCCAATCAATTATATGAGAGCTCTCATGCACATATTTTTTTAATAATGACACATGAAATACATTATGTACTTTAACATGAGTAGGTAGAGCTAATTGATATTCTACTGGACCTATCCGTTCCACTACTTCAAATGTCCCATGGAACTATGGTGCTAGTTTCCCACAGCTGCCAATACTCAATGTTATTTTGCTAGATTTGATTCTTAGATACACATGCTCCCCAATTTGAAATTCTTTAGGAGTCCTTTTCTTACCTATATAGCTCTTTTGATGGTATTGAGTGATTTTAATTTTTTGTTGAATTTTCTACACTCTTTCTTCAACTTCAGCAAAGACCTCAGGTCCAAGGACCAATCTATCTTCTGGTTGACTCCAGTTGTGAGGAGTATGGAAATTTTTGCCGCAAAGAGCTTTAAAGGGGCTCAGTTTGATGGAATCCTAATAATTTTCGTTACAGGAGAACTCAGCTAGATGTAGAAGTCTTCCCATTTTTCGGGTCTATCCATTACATACATTAGAAGCAGATCTTCGAAGATCTGATTCGTTCTTTCAGTTTTCACATTCATTTACGAATTTAGTACCAAAATTTCTGAATAATGATTTTCATAAATTTGAGGTGAACTTTGCATCTCAATATGATATGATCATTTTTGGTATACCATGTAGTCTAAAGATATCTTTCATGAAGATATTTGTAATTTGTGTCATTCCAAAGGTAGATTGCATGGGAATAAAGTGTGTTGCCTTCGTCAGTACATCTACTACCACCATAATGGAATCATTCTGGTATCGAGTCCTTGGTAATCTAGTTATGAAATCCATAGAAATCACTTCCCATTTCCATTCTGGAATGGGTAGTGAATTCAACAGGCCTGCAGGGTGTTGATTCTCTACTTTCACTTGCTGGCATTGCATGAATTTTTCTAAGGAATTCGCTACTTCCTCTCTCATTCCGGCCCAGAAAAACTATTTTCATAGAGAAGTTATCATTTTCTGGTACCCAGGGTGGCCAGCATATGGCTTCTTATGCTGCTCATCCAAAATTATATGTTTTAGAGTGGTAACATTGGGAATGACCCATGTACCTTGGTAGGTGATCAGTCCTTGAGGATTTATCCCATACCCAATTTTTTCCCTTGCTGTATTTTATTCTACAACTCTTGATACTATGGGTCCCGCTGCCCACCTAATCTTACCTACTCCACAAAATTTGTCCTGAAACGTACTCCTATATATGAAATTGAAGCATGAACATGCCAACTTAATGCATCAACATGTTGACTTAATGCATCAAAAATCTTGTTCTCCTTTCCTTTAATATGTTTGATTTCAAATTCAAATTCGCTAAGGAAGGCTAACCACCTTTCGTGCCTTGCATTTAGGTCGAGTTGATTGAAAAAATATTTAAGACTAATGTGGTTGGTCATCAGAAAAAAATTCTTCAAAAGCAAATAATGCCTCCACATTCTTAAGGCATGAATTACTGCAGCTAATTCTAAGTCATACACAACATAATTCTACTCATGTTTCTTCAATTTCTGTGATTCATATGCTACTACAACATTGTCTTGTAGTAGTACCCATCCTAAACCTTGAAGGCATGCATCGGTGCATAATGCAAGCTCCTTATCCGGATCTGCTATCAGTAGGACAGAAGCAGTTGTCAGCATTTTCTTCATTTTATTGAAGCTTTCCTAGAATTTTTCCGTCCACTCAAACTTCGCTCTTTTTTTTTGCAATGAGGTGATGGGATAAGCCAGTTTGGAGAAGTTCTTTACAATTCTACAATAGTATCCTGCAATTCCCATAAAGGAATGAAGTGTAGATACATCTTTTGGTACTGGTCATTCTAGAATGGATTTAACTTTCTCATGATATACTGCCAACCCTTCCTTAGAGATGACATGACCTAAGTATTGTATAATGGGCTTAAAGAATTCGCACTTACTTCCTTTTGTGTATAGTTTATGCTCTCTTGATGTCTGCAATACCAACCTTAAGTGTTCTTGATGTTATTCTTTGTCTTTTGATACACAAGGATGTCGTCTATGAAAACCAACACGAAGCGATCCAAGTACTGGTGTAACAAGTTGTTCATGAGACATATGAAAGTTACAGGTGCATTGGTGAGGCTTAATGGTACCAACACGAACTAAAAATTCCCATACCGTATTCTGAAATTCATTTTCTGGATATCCTCCTCCTTTATATGGAATTGATGGTAGCCTGTTCTTAGATCAATTTTTGAAAAGAGTGTGGCTCCTCTAACTTGATTAAACATATCATATATTCTTGGTAGTGGGTATCTGTTTTTAACTGTTAATTTGTTTAGTTGTCAGTAGTAAATACACATTCTTTACGTACCGTCCTTATTTTTCACAAACAGTATTGGAGGCCTTGAGGGACAGACGTTGGGTTTGATGTAACGGTTATGCAGCAATTCCTATAACTACATTTTTATCTCCAATAATTATGGGGTAATCATACGATATGGGGCCTTGGATACAGGAACAACTATGGGTACTAGATTTATAGTAAAATCTATATCTCGAGATGGGGTTAATCCTGAAAATTCCTCTAGAAAAACATCCAAGAATTCCTTTATGATTAGGGTTGTCTCCAATTCTTCTTTTTCAGTCAGCTGGTCCCTAAATTCAACTTGCGCCAAGTACAATTGACAACCATTTCTAGCGCTTCTTTTCAGCTGTAAAGCTGAAATTTACCAAATGGATACCAATTTCACTTTCCCTTTGATCACTCTAGAGACCCCATCCATCCCAACACATGCCACTATTTTTTCTAAACAATTTATAACAATGGCTTGTTGTTCTAACCAGACTATTCCAACTAATAAATCATATGACCCGAGTGGAATAGGATTTAATTATAGCTTTAAAGAGTACCCATTAAAATCAACCAGGCATTATTTCACATGTTGGGTTACTCTTCGCTTGGTTCTTGTGGCTAGCTACACTAACCATGCATTTCTGATTTTTTTTTTTTTAGATTGCATTTTTCTACAATTTGGGGGTTAATATAACTTAGTGTAGCCCCTAGATCTATCAAAATAGACACAACTGGTTTAAGATATTACCTTCAATTTCCAGTACAGTAGCCTGATGTTCAACTTGTCGATTTTCCAGGGCTACGCTAATCCTTGGTATATTCCATGCAACATCATGAACAATACTGGCCTCACGAACTACCTAGATGTTTTGGATGGATTAAGGATTGTGTGGGAAGTCCCTTAGCATATGCGACTCTCTACACCCATAACACTTTAACAATTCCTTGGAAACAACATATGTTTTGTTGTTCTGCTCTGCTACTCTCGAACCTGTATAGGATTGAGCTGGAAAGGGTACTTCTCCTTTCATCCCCTTCCTTTTTTGATGATCTCTACCAAAATTTTTCAGGTAGAGTGGATTTTGTTTCTTCACGCCCCCACCAACTCTATTTCCTTCCTTCGTCCTCCACAGTTTTCCACCTTCATTTTTAATTTTGAACTATTGATAACATAGCCTAGCCTTTCTAACCACATTGTCCATGGTCCTTCGGTTATCAAACTGAATTCTTTCCATATAGGAGACTGGCAAGCAATTCAGGAAACACTAAATTTTAGTTTTTTCCTCTTACAAATACATCATGTACTACAACAACTTGGTAAATTTGTTTACAAATTCATCCATAGTCATTTGCCCAAACTTCATCTCATGGAATTATTTAGCCCCGTCACCATAATACCTTTCACCCAGAAATGTTTCCTTGAATTTCTTATGAAATTCCTCCCATGAATTTTTTTTTTGTTGAAGCACTTGAACACTCCTCTCTTCCCACCATAGTGTTGCCTTACCTTGCAATTGATAAATTTCCAATCATAATTTAAGGTTACTTTCACATTCATATACTTTAAAGTATTTAGTCATATTCAGCAGCCATGCCTTCGCGTCATCCTCCTTCTCTCCATCAAATATTGATGGTTTGATCTTTCTAAATTCACCTGGAAACTCTACTTTCCTTCACTTCTTATTCACTTTTGGCGACTTAGGATCGGATTCCCCTCCACTCCATGACTTGTTAGACTCTATCTTCCTCATGCCTTTAGTGTCTACACTCGTGTGACTACACTTCTATATGATTCGAGTATCTAATTAAGTTCTCCTATTCTTCATTGGCTTTTAGAAGCCTCTCATTACGGCTAAGGAGTTAAGCCAACTCCAGTTGTATGGTTTTTAACATTTCCACCAACTCGGAGGATATCGATGTACTACCCTCTTCCCCCAGTTCCACATATAGTTCTTCTCCTCTTGTGTTAGGTGGCATATGTCCTTCCATAACTATTCAAAATTTGAATTTCCTACAAAACAATCCAAAATAGATAAGAACAACTATGGCTTTAGTTTTGTATATTTTTGTACATGTATATATATTTTTGTTTCTTTGTGCACACAATTTCTAATGTTGATGCCCTGTTCAGGCTTCAAAGTAGAAACCTGGCTCTGATACCATTTTTAATGAACCTAAATCATACCCCAATTATTTTTTTATTTTCACTCACTATTATAATATAATACTATATCCAAAGATTTTTTATATAAGTTAGAATTCCCTTAATTAACATTGGTGTTTAACATCAATGCAGGCATGTCATGTATGGCGTACAATGGTTGGTACTTGATAATATTTTCCATGAGTGATATAATGGAACCCTTGATTAAGTTGCAGGTTATGTTTTGTTTATATATGGATATGTTCTGTTATAAACCTAGTTATTAACCCGTTATTAACCCCTTATCCCGACCCTTAGTCCAACCCCACTATCTCCTTAGCTACCCTCACACCCTCTTCCCCATACCCATTGCGTCAGCCCTCCTACTTTTTCACCATCACCGTGCTTAGATGGCATGCTAATATTTAATTCCTTTGGCTAGATGGAAACTCATGCCCATCCCTTCCACCAATTGGCGATGACGGTACGCCTGGTACCTATCTTTTCATGGGGTGGGAAAACCCTTCAGCCCCAAACAATTAGATTCATGCATCAATTAGGTGGGCACACATCTTGAGGGTTATGCCTTCAAGGTGGGATCAAGGCTAGATATTCCATCCTTTCCGATCTACGGTTTTTATTTCAATGGCCTAACCCTAGCCATATTTTTTTTCCCTCCTCTGCTAAGTTTTCCATTTCGTTTCTTCAGGAGACTAGAACAGAGAGAGGTACAAGCTATTTAGCTCATGGTCGCCATAGGAGTTACTTCTACTTTTGGAGTTAAGATTCAGTTTTTTCGAATATTTTGCACCACTGCCACTGCCTTTCAATGAAAGGTATTCAGACTCCGGCAAAATTGGCTTCGACATGGCTCCTCATTTTGGAAACTCTTCGTCTATATTTTTGAAGGGATCTATTATGGTTTTTTTATTAACGAATTCTTGTGGTTCTTGTGTAGGGAAATTTCAAGGAGTTTTTAGTGACTGTCATTTCCTTTGGTGTGAGGGTGCTCCTCGGTACCCAGGTAAGATGTCTCTCAGGATTTCTTGTGCGATTCTACAGTTCTAAGTTGGGGTTTCTCCTCACCTCTAACTTGACTCATGATGTTAGTCTTTTGTATAGGGGGTTGGATGTTGTTTTGTGCTCTGGCATTTGTACAGGTAAATCTTTTTATTTCCTTTCCCCCTTTCCGTCATTATTTAGAAAAGTTGCATGGGTTTTAATTTTTAGTAACTGGGTATGTTAATGATGGCCTAGGTAAGCTTCACTGGCGAGCAGGTTTGCTCTCACATTTCCAGTAGAATTGGGCACACATAATTTTTCTTTTGTCATCTTATTCTAGGTTGGTGGTTCCTTGGTCTCTCCTACCTTCCCCCCATGGGGTTTTCCGCTTGTAGCTCTAATCCTCTTGCTCTCAATTCAGGGTGATTTTTCATTCCGATTTCCATTTGGCTCTGAGAATACCTTTCTGGTTGCCTTGGTATTATCAGTTGTAGACCCAAGTATCCTAAGCATCTACCGAGCCTTGTTGGGTCGTAGATCTACAGCCTGCTAGAGAACTGTTCTATTCTATTCACTGCTTCTTATCTTAGGGCTTCGTTTAGCATATGGTATTATTCTATGTGTAATTTATTGGTCTACTACTTTGTCAATATGTATGATGTTTTGGAGGTCACACTGGCTGGGTTTTCTATGTCCTCCATTGTTGAGTTCGGCATGAAACTAAATGTTGTATCCTACTGGCGTACTAGTAACTTTTTATTTTTTTAATTGAAGAGAGATATTCTCTATTTAAATGCAGCTTCGTATTTTTACTATTTACAATGGACGTCAATATTTTCTCAGTATACTTCATGTATTTTAGTTTTGAGAATGATGGGAGGAGGATTTTCATCCTCATTTTCAGTTTCCACCATGTACTAGTTATTATATTCCTAGTGTTCCCTTTTTCTAGTTAATTCTACTGTCCTTACAAAACTACCTTAATTATGTTGTTGTGCTCTTCAACTTAGTCATCACTCTTTTTCGACTATGTATATTGAATTTTGTATTACTCCCTGCTACAAGTTTATTACTTATGCACACTAACTACACTATAATGGCCTTTCTCCTTCGTCTAGTTCTTTTCGATACTAATCTATGGTTATTGTAGATCTGGAGTACAAAGTTCGTTTTTTGAGGTGTAACCACCATATTCCACTCTCGTTCCCTACAAGAATGCATCCATAGTCTTTGATGTGGTATCCTACTAGACTTAACTGTACATGTCCTTTCCATTGGGTTATTATTATTTCAAGTAATTATATACCACCATTAAATTGTTTAACATTATCATAACCTATGTTGTTACATGCATCCATGGTGGTTAACATGATTTCCTATTTAGACTTAACCTTGCATGCCCTTGGTATTGTTTTGTTATTTCGAGTGAGTTGATGCTGCTACTCCATGTTTCCTGTCGAAGAACAACTTTCTAACTTGTTTATTTGCATTGTAATGCATATGTTCTACTTGCACTAGGTGAAAAATGAATCTACATATTCATCATGATTACTATGGCACAAGTTTGGTTATTCATTTATTAGTATGGTCATGAATATCTGTTCCACTTACACTAGGTGACAAATTATTTCTACACATTCATCCTATCATTATAACGATGCAGTTGTATTGATTGTACTACTCCACATATGGTTTTACTGGTTTGAGCTTTCAGTGTTGCCATGCATGCACTCTATTTGCACTGTAGCATAATTTCCTTTTTTTGTTTAAACTCATACAGACATAAAGGATAAGAAAAAGCACCGGCTAAATTCTTTCAGAAATACTACTTAAATCTCACATGCATGGATTTCATTTTAAGTCTTATTGATTACTTTCCATCCTACCAACAATATGCTATGATTGATCCAAATACTACATAATATTGTAAAGAATGGTTAGCTCATGATGTAAATCATTCATACCCGTCTCACTTCCCTAAATCATAATAATAATCGTATAACAAGAATAACATATTTACTTAACCTGAGTTTCTGCAACATTTCCTCACATAGTTATAAGTTAAAACAATGCCTCTAAGGACTAGAACAAAACTGAACCTAAAATAGTTCTAATCTATACAATTTATCTATTATACTTCATCATTATAAAATTATCTTGATTCTTGATGGGTACAGGATCTTCTGACCATTACTCTTATGCAGGAAATCTATCATTAACCACACCAGACCTCCCAACCATGAATCACCTTTGATTTCCCCTGAGCTATGATTACTTTCCAGGCCTCAGTAACCTCTACTGAGCCTTGCTAATGTTTATTTAACATTATCCTGCTCACAATTTTTTTCCCTTGGCAGTGTCCTACATTCAGGGGTTCTTTTTCCCCTTAGCCTAGCATTGTTAACTCTTTTTCCTAAAATTATCAACCTTCTCTTCTCTGTGCGACGCTTTATTCCCGGTATTTATCTCCCACCGAGATCTCATATATAACCATCTATATATTATTTAATTTTAGGAAAATCAAGGTGAATCTGATTCTTCTCAGATTCTGGCAAGTTTAATCCTCTACTCTCGTGTTAGCCAATATAATTTCCAGAATAAAATCAGCAGCTTTATTTATAATCTTACACATCCTTTCCAACTATAGTAAGTTTGTTTCATCCTAGTAAAGTCACTAGAGATGGCAACCATCAAATGACTAATTACTTACTTACAATGGGGGTGTTACAATGAACTGGTAGCACGATTATTATGCTACAAGTGTATTGTGTAAATGATAGAAATCTCAATTACATATTATCACTGATTGTAAACCTTTTATTTTGAACGAAGTGCTTTGTTTGTTTATGCATATGCATATATATATATATATATATATATGGTGGTAATTTTTTTTTATTTGTGGATATATTCGTTACAGGTGGTATCAAAGCAAAGGTTTCACACTGAGGACTTGATTGGACATCACCAAAATCTATTTGTGTGTGTGTTCATAGGAAGAAGATAAATTATCATGAGGAGGAGAAGTGGACTCACCCCTACACCTTGAGCAAGACCCAGTACAGAACATGATACAATACAGGTAGAAGGAAACAATTTTAAATTATGGATATAGGTGGAAAATCAATCGTGTAATAGAGTCGTTGCAATGATGGAGACAATCCAACAACTTCAAGAAGAAACGGCGACTCTCTGAACAGAAAAGGAACAACTTGTACGTGAACAAGAACGGATTATCAAAATCCTGATAGATAAGCAAAATCATCGAAATTCAAAACCAAGTTCTGATAATAGTAATCAAGGTGAGTCTCATCAGAGAAAAGAGGACTCTGTGCTAGAAGGGAGGCAAACTTAGGAGTCCGGAGGTGGTCAGAAGACACAAGATAGCGAGATCGAAGCGACCTCTGTCAATGACAAGCGTAAAAATAAAAATAAATGATGAAAGGTTGAATTACAAGGATAATTTAAAAAAAATCATCCCCTAAGCTATGATGGTGAGACTAAGGAGGCTGATGAGTGGTCATTAATAAACTTAATGAATTTTTTTCAGATTTATAATTACAACGAGAATTTAAAGGTCCGGTTATATTTTTATCAATTATGGGGAAACGATACCCATTGGTGGGAGGAAATAAAGGTTGTACATGTTGTTAAATAACAATCAATTACCTCGGATGCATTTCATAAATATTTCCATAAAAAATACGTTACAAAAAGGTTTTACGATGATAGAGTGATGGAATTTCATGAATTGTGACTGGGACAATTGACCATGGATGAGTATGTGGCTAAATTTATCGCCTTGTTGTAATACGTACCATATTTACGACAAGAAAAAGATAAGGTGTAGCAGTTTGTAATTAGTTTTCTGACACACATGATGGAACGATTGAAATTTGAGTACTCAAAAACTATGGACGATGTTATGCGGAATGTCGGAATCTGTTACTAGTAGATGCAGAAAAAGGGCATTAATAAGAGTTGGACAATGAAGAAGTGGCAGAGGGAAACACCAAATAATAAAAGTAATCGAATGAGTAAACATTGAAATAATGTCAAAGGGCAGCAGGGGGAACCCACAAAAAAATCGATTTGCAAATGAAGACAGGCTTGTGAATCCATCCAGCAAAGTTGAAGGCGAGTTAGGACAAAGGCCACCTTTACGATCTTGGGGTTGTGGAGAACCTCATTATATTAAAAAATGTGCACATCATGGGAGACTGGAGACAATAGCGAACCTGCAGGAGGCCTCAATAGTGGGTGATATAGCAAGGGAAATACCTAAGACTAATGCAACATTGGAAGACCGATAAGTAGACTATCAACCCAACATGATTGAAATGGAAGGTAAAATGTCTAAACATGTTGTTTCAATTTCGATAGATACTACCACCATTCTATGTTACATAATTCCTAGACTAGTATATCTATGACAACTATAAACTAAGAAATAAGCCCCTCGTTCATTTAACTCACCAAAGGAGCCATGCAGCGGGTGGGAGCTAAGGTGGAAAATTGTTACATTGAAATGGCAAATCAAATTATTAAGGTGAATTTAAATATCTTACCTTTAGGTTCGTATGACATTTTGATAGGAATGGACTCGTTGGAGGCTCATTGGTCTTTAGTAAATTGTAAGGAAAAGACTGCCAACTTTTTCGATGATGAAGGTATTAGATGAGAACTGCAGGGCATGAAGAGGCCATTACAGTTAATAACCATCACTCCTTCCCAAATAGGTAAGTGTTTGAGAAAAGGTTGTCGTATCTATGCGGTACAAGTGGGTTATGCTAAATCTAATAAAGCAGCCCCTGAGTTTAAGAATCTACCAATAATTCAAGATTTTGTGGATGTGTTTCTAGAGAAAATACTGGGGCTGCCACCTAAAAAAGATATTTATTCCACCATAGAATTAATGCTCGAAGAAACCCTAGTTTCGAAGGCTCCATATAGGATGAATGTGCCTAATCTGATAGAATTAAAAACATAGCTTCAAGAACTGTTGGATAAAAATTACATATGCCCTAGTGTATCACCCTGGGGAGCACCAGTGTTATTTGTAAGGAGAAAAGACGGCAGATTGAGATTGTGCATTGGTTACCGTCAATTAAATAAATTAACCATTAAAAATAAATATCAATTACTGAGAATTGATTACCTATTTGAACAGGTCAAAGATGCTAAGATATTTTCTAAGATTGATTTAAGATTGGGGTATCATCAAATTTGAAGAAAAGAAGAAGATATAGGAAAGACTACTTTTAGCACCCATTATGGGCACTATGAATTTGTGGTCCTACCTTTTGGACTGACCAATGCCCCTACAACATTCATGAGTTTAATGAATGGAATATTCCATCCATACTTGGATAAATTTGTATTAATATTCATTGCTAATATATTGATTTATTTGAAAAATCTAGAAGAACATCATCAACATCTGTGAATTGTGCTACAGGTTCTAAGGGAACACCAGCTGTATGAAAAATTCAGCAAATGTGACTTTTTCAAAGAAGAGATATAGTACATAGGACATATTATCAACAAGAAAGCAGAGTGGTGGACCCAGAGTAAATTATATCGATCATGGAACGAACCACCACCAAAAATGTCACAGACATACGATCCTTTCTAGGACTGGCGAGATACTATAGCCGATTTATAAAAGGATTTTCAAATTTGCCCCATCACTTGACCTCATTGCATAGGAAGGGAAAAGATTTTAATTGGACAGAGGAGTTCCAAAAAAGTTTCAACTAGTTAAGGCACTTATTAATTATTACACCAATCCTCTGAATAGCTTATCCATGCAAGGAATTCCTAGTGTGTATCGATGCATGCCAAATAGGAATTGAGGCATTCTCATGCAAGAATGTTGTGTGGTGGCATATGAGTCATGAAAATTGAAGGATCATGAACAACGCTATTCAGCTTATGGTCTAGAACTCATCACAATAATTCATGCATTGAAAATGTGGCGACACTATCTATTGGGGGGGAATTTATTCTTAAGACAGATCATAGTAGTCTTACAAAATTTTTGCATCAACCAAACTTGAATGCTTGATAGGAATAGTGGATGGCATTCCTAAGCAAATTTGATTTTGAAATTAAGCATTTAAAAGGTAAATAAAATCAGGTTGTTGATGCCTTAAGTCAAAAATTAAATTGCATCTATGAAATTTCTTCTAGTAGAATTAAATTTGATTTCACAAGACAAATCAAAGAGGCTACCCTAAAGGACCCCAAATATTAGTTTTTATGGCAAAAAACAAAACAGGACAATAGCTCTAAAAGAAATCTGGGATATGGGGTCGATAGTGAGGGCATGTTGTTGTAGAGAAACAACATTTATACACCAAATTATTAAGATGTAAAAAGATTTATTTTTTATGAATATCATAGAAAACCATACGCTGCACACTCAGGTTATCATTAACTAATTGCAGTAATAAGAAGAGATTATTTTTGGCTAGTTATGAAATCTGAAACAACCCGATACCTAGCACAATGCTTAGAATGTTAACAGGTGAAAGCTAAGTACCAACACCCAGCCAAATTGCATCATCCTTTACCCATTCCTGAGTGGAAATCAAAAAGACATAATGACTCCATAATGGTGGTGGTGGAAAAATTGAGCAAGGCTGCTCATTTTATTCCAGTTTAGTCAACTTATAAAGCGGTGCAAATAGTTGACATTTTTATGAGAGAAATTTTTAGGTTGCATGGGATTCCTAAAGTGGTTATCTCAGACTGGGATGTAAATTTCACCTCCGCATTTTGGAAGGCATTATTCACTGGCCTAGGCACTCAGGTATAGTTCAATACTACTTACCATCCACAAACATATGGATAGAATGAGCATGTAAATCAAGTGTTAGAGGATATGCTTAGAATGTTTGTAATGCAACAACCCACAAAGTGGGAGGAATACATACATTTAGTGGAGTTTGCATACAATAATGCCTATCATGCATCATTGAAAACAAGTCCATTTGAGGTATTGTATGGAAGAAACTGTGGAATTCCAGCTAACTGGAATAACCCTGAGGATAAATCGATTTTGGGCCCACACGTGCTAAAAGACATGGAATCTACGATGAAGACAGTATGTTCTTAGTTGAAGATCGTGCAAGACCGACATAAGATTTATGCCGACTGAAAAATATTTGATTGGGAGTGTTAGGTTGGGGATCATGTTTATTTAAGGGTAAAACCCAAAAGAAGTACTCTAAGATGGAGTGGATGTACTAAATTTTCCCCGCGGTTTTGCAGACCTTTCCAAATCATTGCACGAATCGGTCCAGTAGCATATCAGCTAGCTTTACCTAGACATATTCGTGTTCATAACGTATTTCATGTCTCCTTATTAAAAATATATATACATGATCCTGGCCATATAATTCATTGGCAAGACACTAAGGTAGAGTAATTGAATGAATTTAAGTCCCTCTTTTATATTTTTGGTATTATTACCATTATTAACCTAATGTGAATATATTAAATGTCGGTTGAACCAGACGGGGATTTCATGGTCGAATCCCTATGTATCAGTATTGCAGAGACAAGTTATCCCCCAGGTTAAGGTGCAATGGCAACACTTTAGCCTGGAAGAGGCTACCTAAGAGGATGAACAAGTCATGCAAGAAGCTTACCCATACTGGTTCCAAAGGGAATGAACACCGAGGAAACTGTTCCAATCGAGAGGTGGAAGATGTGATGAACCCTGGTAATTTTGAGTTACTGTAGCTAAATAGATTTGTTCAACCATGGATGGTTAATAAACAAGGATATCATTCGCAAATCAAATATGTGTTGATTTTATTTTATAACATGATTATTTTTTCTTTTTCTTAACTATACTTGAAGAGAAATGATAGAGTAAGCATACCCAAGGCAATTAAACAATTATGAGTATTTATCTACTTAGATCCCTTATAAAAAGAAAAAGGCCTCAAGAAATGCCAAGAGGGTATAAATAACATGAGGCAAGAAAGAGGGGATAGTTAGAGAAGTGGAAATGACTCAAGAGCTAGATGGTCAATGGAGTCCATTTTGGGAGATGGGGCTCAAAATCTATGGCTAAGTCTAGTAAGGACCAGATAGCTTAGATAAGTCATAAAAGACTAGTTCAAATCTACCTGGGGATAGCTAGCTTTGGGGGAAGGAACAGTGAAGACTGGCCTCATGGTTGGGTGGAGTATTTCTCTTCCCTATATTTTTAATTTCATTTCAAGGGAAGAGGTAATTAGAAACAATAATTTATTGTTCTATAATAAGTTCTATTTCTTTGTATTTATTGTGGGTTAAACAATTTAAAAGGAAAGTCCTATTCTGTGTATTATTATGAGTATGAAAGTATGGTCTTTCCCTTTGTATATTTAATTTTATTTGATAAAGTAAGCCTGTGTTAGAGTACAAGATTCATATATATGGAAAATATTTTTTCTTAACAAAAGACCTGGTAAAACAAAATGATTTAAATTTTGGAAACTAGGTAAGATCTGAGGAGATGGCATGGATGAGACTAGTCGAAAACAAGGACCCTGTCATTAACCTGTGACTAGTAAGTATGCTTGGGGACCGAGACATTTTTTTTAAAACTAGGAAAATGAGGTAAAGAACCATGAGAGGGTTAGTTCGGGGCCAATGAACTAGTTAGGCCCAGAATAGTCCCTCAAGGGCTCTGACATAGTCTTAGGTGTAAAAACATTAAAATTAAATATAACAACAATTGATATTAACTAATGTTGTTTGCATGCACAACTAATTTTAAAAAGACATTGAATAAATTAGTAAAAGACAATGACCAGTATATAAATATTATGTTACTTGCTGAGAGCTTTCGTTCTTCCACCATTAATAATATTGAAGACTAACAACAACATATCTTATGAAGCACGAGAAGAAATGAAACGACATCCATTAATAAATCACAATAACAACAAAGATGATGCATTAAGGAAAGAGAAACCACAACCATAAATTAAATAGTATTGATTGCAGGAAAATAACATAGTTTGTAATAAATTCCTCATATCCTAACAAAAGAGGTCCATTTACTGTGGAAGAAGTTCTAATAGAAGTTGCAATGAATTGAAATTAACAAGCATCGCGTAATCTCAAAACTTTAACTGAGTAACAATTACATTGAACCACCACTCGACTATGTCGAGGGTTCTAATAAAAAACTAATGAACCCATATTAAATAAAAGAAACCCACAAGTTGGGCACCCTCTAGAGAACCCCTGAGGGGTCAAAGGCAAATGACACACCTATAAATTCAGGGGAATGGAAACCATCATTAATCTTTGTCGATGTCTGAAACCTGTAGGAATGTGCCCAGGGGGAAAGGTTCTACCTTCAACAAGTGGGAGAAACCAGATTACTCAAGAATGCGATTAATGATAATTGCCAAAGAAAATCCTATGGCTATGTAAATGGAGGCTTACCTGTATATCTATAGGGTTCATCTGGAAATGTTACTCCGTGCATTGGGGTATCAAGGAGCCATTAGAAAACGGAAAAGAAAACCTTCTGAATGACCTCGACAGACCAAGCCCAAGTAGACATAATCCATTCAAGAAGCAACTGATTACCTGCTGGAAGAAGGGACAAGCCTTTTTGGATGAGCAATCACAACCAGAGAACCTTGGAACTGAACCCAAATTTAGCCTTGCCACGAGACTGTCGAAATTTGGATAAACATCCAATCAAACCAACAATGTATTAAGCTATAAGAGTGGGGTTACAGTAGGACTGTAATAGAAAAAGAAATTAAAATGAACTTACCACTTAATTTAGGAAGTGTAAGATGACTGGGTTCAGTTCGGTCACATCCAGAATTGTTGAAGGGCACCAGGGTACGTAGGGATTCAAACGCTAAGGGCTGAAACCATTTCGTTGGAGGTATCGACATGAAAAAAAGAAACAAATAAATTGACACCGTAGCGAGAGGGGTTGGGTAAAATTAGTTTTTCGATCTCTGTCCAGGATGTGAGTTGTGGATGGAGCCATGGATGAAGTATTCGTAGTTTCGAGAGGCCTCTATGATGGCATAATTAATTAATCCATTAAATGAGCTAGAGTGTAATCAACTATATCATGTTGGTTGAAATATTAAGGTTTCATTTCAATATGATAATGCCCATGTGGACCAATAGCATGTTTATAATGTTACAATTGTATTGTGTAAATGATTAGAATATCAACTACATATTATCAGCAATTGTAAACCATTTCGTTTGCACGAAGTACTTTATTTGGTTATGCATATATAAATTTGGTGGTGATTTTTATTTTTATTTTTATTCGTGGATAGATTCATTACACTAAAATAACTATTTTAATTCAAACCATATATTACAAATATCTACCATACTGAACTGGTATAGAAACATATATTTGTCAATAAAGTCATAGTCTTAGACAAAATTGAACTTTTATGCTAACTTAAAGACCACAAACTTCATAATTGGAGAAATTCCATTCGATTTAAGGTAAAAAAGATAAAAGTAATAATAAAATTATATATAGAAATGACTTGTTGCAATTCCTTAATTTAACCTCTCCTTCAACCCTTAGGACTTACATTTTTTATTTGATGAGAATACCTATAGTAAAAGTAATTTTAGACACTTGTTCCTGCTATCAAATTTGCAATTATAACAAAACTTCCTAAAGTCCCTTCTAGTTTATTATGTTGAAAGGGAAGAATTATTATTTCTAGTGATAATGACTATGAAAAATAATCACGCTAAAACCCACATAGTAGGATACCTTATTGATCTTCCACAAACCAGGCCAATAGATCTTAAAGCCAACACAAAGAAGAGTTGGGAATCACAAAATTCATACAAGAATTGAAATTGTTCATACGAATAAAAATGGTCCAAGTAACACCATTAGGCGATGTTTGCAAAAGAACCCAACCACCAATGTTATTGAAAGGAGAGTAGAAGGGAACTCAAATAACCACTCATACAAGAACACTAAAGAAAACTCAATTTACAAACCATTTTTTCACTAAAAGAAAACTCAATTTACAAACCATTTTTTCACGAGTGATCTAGAGCTACTACATTATTAGATATTTTATTTAAGGAAATTGTGTAACATTTTATTCTAAATTTACCCAAATAACCACTCATACAAGAACATTAAAGAGAACTCAATTTACAAACCATTTTTCAATGAAAGAAAGAGCCAAGTGATCTAGAGCTACTATACCATTAGATATTTTATCTAGAGAAATTGTGTAACATTTTATTATCAATTTAGAATTTCTAAAATTGTGAAATGAAAATACAATATAGATTATTATATTATTACAATATAGATAATTATATTATTTGTAATAGGATCATTTTAAAAAGATTAATTTTTATCTTACTTTATGAAATCAACTGCATAAAATGAAACACAATACACCTCAACAGTATAAAAAAAAAGTTAAATAATTATTTTCAATATTATTGTACTTGAATTCTATCATTTTATTAGGGATTCTAGCGTCACTAGATTATCTCCTTGCATTATCTTCCATTAACCATTTCTCTTATTGTTAACAACACTTAATAAAATAAAGCATATCACATCTCATCAATCAAAAGCAATCAGAAATAGTCCTTGCAATGTTAACATATTCCGTATCTATCATGCTACTTAACAAGTATTTTATTATTACCAAGTTATATTATCACATAATTTTTTATTAACCATGGTTGCTTTTGTTATCAATATTTGATAAAATCAAACTAATATAACTTGAAAGATAAAATAAAAAACTATATAAAACAATCAATTAAAAATATGTGAAATAAAATACTACTTATATTTTGACTGGGCTCAATTTTCCAAAGAACAAGGTAGCAAACTACCGGATAATATCATAAACTAAATGAAAACATGCTACATTTAAACATAAATATTGAAAATCTATATGAAACAAAACATTAGGAAGTTTTATGCTATTTCATCATATACTTAAGAATCCGCCCCATCGAAATGGAGCAAACACCCTTATTAGTCACTGCCAAGGCATGAATATAACTATTGATTTTCGTGTTTAGCATTAATATTTTAGCATTGACCATGACAACTTTTAATGTTTAACTTTATAAATCATTACAATATTTCTTTTTAATTAAAAATTAATTGGTTAGTATATGATTGGCTTAAAAGTTTGTGTCTTATTTCATCTTTCTTCATGTGTCCCATGGCATCCATGAAATTTGGTCACCCTCAAAATTCACCAATTTTGAGGAGGATTATGATTGGTATCAAGTAATCAAAATAAAACTAAAACTAAAACTATATTTAAGTAAATTAGAATCATATTACCTAAAACTGAATGAAATTAAGATAAAGTAAAAAAAATAAAAAAATTTAAAGTACAAACTAAAAAGTGATAATATTAACTAAAATTCAAAATAAAATTATAAGGTTGAACTAAACTAAATTATTATAAAAATTGAAGTAACAAAACTAGAGAAAATATTAAAAGTAATTAAAATAGAATTGAAGAAATAACTAAATGACATTTAAAAGTAAACTAAAACAACTAAAAATCTTAATTATAATCATATTAACTAAAACTGAATTAAATTAATAATACAACCAAACTAAAAAATAAAGTAAAAATCAATCACTCAATCTAAAATACAAATTAAAATGTAATAATATAAAAGTATATTATTAATACAATTAAAGAAAAAACAAAGTAAAAAAAAATCAGCCATTCAAACTAAAAGATAATAACATAAAAATATCTTAAATAATAACCAAAATAAAGTTATGAATTTAAACTAAACTAAATTATTATAAAAATTGAACACACAATTATATAAAAAAAAATTATTAAGAATAAAAATAGATTTATGAAATTAAACTAAACTAAATAATTATAAAAACTAAAGTAAGCAACATAAACTAAAAACTAAAAGTAAATGAAATAAAACTAAATTAATAATTAAACCACATTTAAATATAAACTAAAACTATATTTAAGAAAAAATATATTCATATTACTTAAAACACATAATGAAATTAGTAACACAATTTGATCACAAGGGTACAGAGCCTTGCTAGTGTAACTGTTTTTGAGTTCTTTGTATTAGTTCATAAGGATAGTTATCCTTATGTAATGTGTAACGTTTGATTTTATGGCAGACCTTTAATCGGTTTCTGGTAGGAGCATAATTTTAAAAACAAGCTTGCATTTGTAATTGCATTTATAATGGATTTCTTGGCCTATTTTTTAAGTGCATAATTACTTTCAAAATTTACAAGAATTCAAAAGAATTTGGGGGCTTCCATCCCGAACGTATAGCTTTTGGTAAATTTGAAAATGAGTTAGTTGCCTAAATTTTTGGAGAATTCTAGTTTATTTCACATTTCAGATTATAAGATATTTGGTCGTACATTGTGTATCAATATGTTGTTAAACCAGTCTTATCATGATCTCAGAAAATTTTTATGGGTTAGAAATACAATTATACCTGTAATTTGATTTTTTCACTTACCAATCAACAATCCCGAACATCTTTACATGACAAACTTATGGATATGGGTGTTTTTCATTGATTTTTAGATTAATGTGATGGAGTTATAATTGTTTTTAAATAATTTTTTAAATCGAGTTTAATTTTGTTTATACACGAAAAATGAAATAATTAATAGATAATATTAATTTATTTTATTTTTTTATTATAAATTATTTTGTATATAATAATATTAAAATATTTTAGTTTTAGTGGTTTGGTAGATAATTTTTTTTAGAGATGTAGGTTAAAGTTTTTGGAAACATGTTGTAATTGTTGTAATAATTGTATTTAATATAATAATAATAGTCAATATTTTGTTGTTGTTCATTTTTATGCCAACTGCCAACAGAATGGAAAATGCATTGATTTACTGATTTTATATAATACGGGTTTCAGTTCATTATCACATTAAACACTAGTTTCATTAGTTCCATGTTTTCTAAGATTATTTTTAATTCTGGAAATAAATTCAATTCCAAATATAACGTTTCTAAAATTAAATTAATTTTGGTGATGTTGTCTTGAAAATGGAAAGTAGTGGATTCAGATATGGTCATAAAAAAGAATATATATACATTTCTTCCACAAACATTCTTTACACTACATCATTATAAGTCACTCCTGAATATGAACATCCGACAATAATAATTAAGTTTCAAAATTTTAAAAGTTGAAACTTTCATTCTTGCATGCGTCAACGCCATGTCTCATTTATATAGCTTCAATTTAAACCACATTAACTGTAGATTTTATTTTTTCATTACATTCAATGCTTATTAGAATTGATATTGTTCTTTGATATTGTTCTTTCAAATTAAACCCATATAGACAAAAATTTATACAGTAACTTGTAGTTTAAATCCCTATCTTTTATTTTTATTTTTATCTAGAATAATATATGTAATAGTATATGATTGGTTAATTTTTATGACAGTGTAATACTTAAAAATAATAATTTAAGACTTCTTGCCAACTTATAAAATGTTGTTGGTGTTTAAGTCCACATGATCAACCTTCCCTAAAAGTCTCCTAAAAATCCCTAGGAGAAAATAATTAAAAATATTAACCTAGAGAGAGATGGATTATGTTAATCACTTAGTTGGAGATAAATACAATCTAGGGTGGAATAAATCACTATGGGAGAGAAATGAATGCTTTAAATAAAAAGAAAAGAATATTTTTTGAAAAAAATAAAACAAAGAATCCAAAAGGTTGACATACCTTAAAGTGGGACATTGATAGAAATCAGCTAGGAAGAAATCTATAAAATAAATCCACATAGTAATCAAAGAGGTTGTTTATTCGATAGGCCAAGAAGATATTACGTTCAGGGGAACTGGTAGAGGGAGTTCATTGTTGGGTGTAATGTGCTTTGTTCATGAATATTGCCTAAGCAATAATGTATAGATGAAATGTTCTTTATTGTTATATTGAAATTTACCTAATTAAATTATATGTTTTTGTTAGATGAAAGGTTCTTTATTGTTATATTGAAATTTAGCTGATTAAATTATATGTTTTTGTATTCTGGTTTTATTGATCTATATGTAGAATTACATGTGTTTGTATACGTGGTTGCTAATTGATATTAATTTATGTACATGTGTGGAAGAAAAATGGATTTAATGGGAATTTTTAGAGTAAAATAAGTTGGTAACCTAAGATTTGTTTCAAAAGGAAAGATTGATGAACGAATGCAATAGTTACTCAATTGTATGATGTTATTGTAATAAACTAATTAAGATCTCTAATGATTTATGAACTAAAAGTTTTATCTGAAAAAGATTGAAGGATAACAATATAATAAGAAGATGTCTGCTATGGTCATTATATTGAAGTTTTATTAAGAATATTGAAACCTTATTAGGATCCTATATGGTTAATGGAGAACATGCATAGATCTATAGAAAAAAGAAAACTACAGGATCTTTATGTTCATTTTAATTTGAATTTGGAATGTTTCTTTTTAACTCTAGCTAAAAAAGGTTAATGACAGATAGAGTAACTCTATATTCATCCCTTTTAAATATAACAATATTATTTTCAAAACTTACATTCTCTATTTATACCAATTAGTATGATTGTATATGGTCAACTCGTATTGTAATTCCGTCGAGAATATTAAAATAGAAATAGTATCTTTATACATAACTAGTCGATCTCTTGTAATTAAATAAGAGAGGTAAGTTAAATCTATCACCAAGAAGCATATCGCTCCTCACTGTAAAGAATGAGAACCATGATACATTAAATACAGAATTAATATATATTCGGCGAAATACATACATATAAATAAATTGTTTATTTATATGATGGAGAATGCATGCCTACATGTGTATATCTATCTATATCAATATATATAAATTTATGTATGGGAAAAATGCATAAAAAATAGAAACAATGAACAGAATATCCATTTCGGTAAAACATAAGACACTTGAATAGTCAAAGGAGATTATAGGTAAGTTATAATTATCAAATCTAAACAGCATTATATACACAATAGTGGAAATAAAAAATAATATCGTTTAGGTCAATTTAGGCTAGACGATATTATATATGAAATATACATAAAAAAAAGTTCCATGACAAAATGTACATAACCATTTTATTAAATATAAAAGAAAAAGGAGTAATAAGCATGGAGGATGCACACAGAACCCATGGAGTCCTTCAGTTTCAAATACAACAATATAACAATGGTTTAAAATGTTCTATTATTAAATTCAAGTTCATATCCATTAAAAAAGTAATAGTGAGTGATGGTCTAGACCGAAAGGATCTTTTATAATCCTTTGAAATGATAGCAAGCCGATTACTAACAGGCTCACTCTAAACAAGTGAAATAAACAAATAACATTGAAATGAAAACTCTGGAAAACTCATGATTGCTTCCGTATGTATGTGACTCACTTAGATAGCCAAGATAAGAGGAGATACCAGAGATAACACTCACAAGGGTAAAATGTTGGAATCAAAGTGTTGAAAACCTAAAAATTATAAGCCATCACAAATTCAATAGTTATTCCACAAGTTCCACAGTTGCTAACTAAATGGAAACATAATATAAGTTACTTTAGTACTTTTTTTTAAGGAAATGACAAGTTACCATCAAAATGGGAGAGATTCATTTCAAACCCTAGTTACCTATAGTGTCAGGCTGCATGACTATCCAAATTAGTTATATAGGCTGCATGACTATCCAAATTAGTTATCTCGACTCGAAAGGAACATTTATTCCACAAGTTCCACGGTTTTGAACTATATGGAAACATAATATAAGTTACTTCAGTATTTTTTGAACTAAATGGAAACATAATATAAGTTACTTTAGTACTTTTTTAAAGGAAATGAGAAGTTACAATCAAAATGGGAGAGATTCATTTCAAACCCTAGTGACGTGTAGAGATAGGCTGCATGACTATCCAAATTAGTTATCTCGACTAGAAAGGAATTGAAGGGTTCAATATTTAAACTCTATAATTAACCACAAGAAAACATATAACTATAGGCCCAAATCTGAGATTAACGAAAGTGAGCCTTATCTATTATAGCTAGATGGAGCTCCGATAATTCTTCTTCAAGAGCAACTTGTAGACACAATTAGAGTTTTTTTTTAAATATTTATATTTATATTAACCAAATGCTATAGTCACAATTTGAAAGAATCATGCAAATGAAACGAGAGGTAAAAGCCCCAATTATAACTAAGGGTTTTAAACATGAATTTCAACAAAGTAGCCATACTACATAAATTTCATCATATGCCAAAGTCAAACAAAATGAATGACCGGGTAAAATGTAGTATATTTATTAGCCTCTTATACTAAAGACTCAGAAGCAAAAACCCCAAATCACAACTATGCCGAAGAGACCACATTCTACAATAAAAAGGAAGGAAGTATAAAAATTTAAGGGTTGTACCTAGTTAGTGGACCAAGCATCGAGTGTAGAGGATAAGACTCAATAATCCTATGAAATCCTACCTGCAGAGGAGTTAGGGTTTTAAAGAGGAAAATATAATCACCATGAAGACCCCTAAAGGTTCCAGAATGTGAAAAAAATTACTTGTAAATTAAATAGTCAACCATGTCAATGGCTCAAGGAGTCAAGCACGAAGAGAATGCTAAATGCACGAGAAGATTAGCTCTCACTTATGACCATAGTCAGGATAATTATTCCAAAAGAGAATAGATATTAAGAAGATACACATATAAACTTAAAATATGACATTATCCCTGTAAGCAAACCCAAGGCTGAAAGTTACCTTTATAATGTGGTCGCAGAGAATAATCTTCATGGAAATTCCATTCGCAAAATGACGAGTGAAAGGATGGATACATAGGAAACACCTAGAAGGTCCAAAATGCAGACATACCATACCAATATGTAGAGCGGCACATGGCCAGTGCAAAGAACAAAATGAGTTTCAAATTGGAAGGAAGGATTTTGGGAAAAAACAGAAACAATGATCCACCATTGGATCAAGATTTTTCATCACAATCGTTCATAATCTTACACCTTCATATGCATTGTGAAACACACGTGAAATGTGTGATGTGGTCTATAGACCTAGTGATATGAGTAGACTTGTGTACACTTGGACTGGAACCATTTCACACTTATCCGACATTGTTATGTGAACAAGGATGTGAAAGGTATATGAATATACCAATCGACCCATTAAAGTCAACATATCATATACATATGTGCTAGAAATGAATACTTGGAGCTATATGTACAACAGTTGTAATATATTCATAATCAAATGAAGGAGGAAACCTTTAAATATGTAAGGAGGAAACTTTTAAATGTATAGGTAGATAATATAACGTTCCACTCAATAACTTTGGTATACTAGATTGAAATTAAGAACTTTCGTACAATGGATTTAAATTGTAACCAAAGAATAGATTTAAATTGTAACCAAAGCTTGAAGGACTTAGTAACCGAAATGACTAAGGAAAGGACTTAGTAACCACAATGACTAAGGAATGGGAAATTATGGTATGTAAATTAATAAAGTTATCAAGCGAAGGATATGCATATATTCTTTTAACAATATAGAGATTTCAAGGAATTATTCATATAAGCATTGGGGTGAATATGCAACCCATTAACTCGAGGAAACACCCTGCATATTAATGACCTTTTAAAACAACATAGCTCCTAGAAATTTGATGATAAAAATTAACACAATAACATAAATAAGCTTCATACAAATAATGAAGTAATGTATTTAAAGTATGGTTTAAAATGAAGATACGTATAGTTATACTGGTAGTATAGTAAAGAAAAAAAAATTGGGTATGAAATGAGTTATGTTACACATATCCTACGAGAGAAATGATATTCAATCTTTCAAACGCAAGTTTGCGAACATATTTGATTCATATGGTTTCAATTGCAGAAAGTGTGTATCAATTTACAGCCCATCCAATTATTAATTAGGATGTTTTAGTTGTAAGAATCTTGGTCATATTGCACTAGAATGCAACATGATGTTCCCTGAGAAAAATAAGAAAGGTGAATGATATAGTGGGCAAAGAGAAAGTCACATAACGATTTGAGGGAAACACAATGTGAGCCATAAGTTGAACATTCCTTGAGTGCTCAAGGCCCTGACGTTATATGTAATGAGAGCAATTTTTTTTGTTCATATATTTTTATAATAGGAATGCTTTTATTAGAGTAACAATAACCATCGGTGATGTAAAAGGAGGAAGGCATGGAGGATAAATGAATGTTTTTCTAGGGAAGAAACTATGTTGATCATTCGACATAATGAGCAAAGTTGATCTCTCAAGGTTCATGGAGATTATGTTTGATCCAAGTGGATATTGGTGGCCATCCTCCTATTCCACCTAGACACCCAACACTATCTCTTTCAGTTTTTTGGTTTCCTTAATTGTAGCACAATTTACTGATTTTGGAACTTTTTTGGGTCCTAAACTTCCGAGCCGTTTTGAGGCCCTAAACGATGTTTTTAGGGAAAACAGAGAGAACGCAAATGACCCAAATTGGCTTGCCAATTTGTTTTCAACCTCCTCTATGAGATCTTTGAAACAAGGTATTATGGTAGCCAAATAGAGATCATATGCCAAAGTTACGAATCCGAGAAGTTGATGTACCAATTTACCCAAACGGGGCCCATAGTTTTGGCACTTCATGTCCTAGGGTTAGGTTTTTTGGGTGTTTAGGGTTTTTCGTTGTTTCTCAAAAATAAATAGGCCTTTGAGCCTCATTGTAACAAAGTTCAGAGTCATGTAGCTACCACATCTCTTCTCAGACATAAGTTATATCGCCCAAGCTAGTTTATTTCCATCATTTTTGTAAGCATATTTCAGTATTATGATATTAATGAAATGAAGTGTTATTTCTACTCTATTTATATATTTATGGTTATATGTGTAATTTGTTGCATTCTTTTTTATGTTCAGATCAATGGTATCAGAGAAATCTGCTTTTACTCTATTTTTCTTTGGATGTCCCTAATGAGGTTAAGGTATAAGGAGTTAGGGCTCAATTTGGTTGAACCTTTGCAAGACCAGCCTCTAAAACCCTGATGGCCTCTCATGGTGGAAGAAAAGAAAGGCTAGGGGGCAGGATATCCTTTCAAAGTATTACTCGAGGAAGCCCTTGTGCAAGATGGATAACTTTGCCTAGATCCATCGATAACCACCCACAAGTGACTCGTCCTCATCCAACAGCCACTGGGGATGTGCTACTCCTTTTAAGGTAAAAGTTAACTTTGATATTCCCGTATTTGAGGGAAAAAATATGCATATGTTGGACAAAAATGGTTGAATTTGTTAGAAGGATTTTTTTCAGTTCATGATTTTTCCAATCGGGAAAAAAATTCTTTTTCACTTCTCAAAGCCGCCCCACACATTAAAAACTAGTGCAAAACCTTCTATGAACAAAAGGACAAGAGGGAATCCTCACTTCTTTCAGCAGCACCCACTTGGGATTCTTTCCGAGATGCCATCAAGGAACATTATTACCCTGTCAGGAGCTATGAGGAAAAATACATAAAATGGACCATGCTACAACATGGAAGGGACCAAGATGTGTCGAAGTTCACAAATATTTTCCATACCCTCCACACAAAGTTTGGTATCAAGGATTCTGAGCGGCATTTGATACTCAAGTATTGTCGATGTCTACACAAGTACATTTAGGACGATATGAGGTTCCTGGACATCTCCTCGCTCAGCATGACATACTGAGAGACTGTCAAGATTGAGCAGAAGTGTAAATTGAAGAAGCAAGGCTTTGGATCTACGAATCTGAAGTAAGGAAAAGGTGCCCCCAAACCACAGAGGAAAGCCCAAAGCCATGGCACGGTGAACCAGGATAGTTTGTGGTGAGCACCAGTATTGCAGCAATAATGCTGCAACTCCTCAGGCTCCCTACTTTACATTTATCAGCCCGATAGTTCGTAACAAACTTGGAAGCGACGGTGCTGTATGCACAAGTACTAGCTCTTACTGTAGGCTGTCACTTGATCAGTTGGCGCATGTTCGCTAGGAGCTTAAGCCAACTTCTATGAGTTCTCAGAAGAATCTTTTGACTATGATGAAAGAAAGCTAGCTCGAAAGAGGCTATTCTACTTGCAGAAAGAGAAGGAAAACTGAAATGTAACGCAAACCCTAGCAAACTCTAATCTACCAACTAACCCTACTGTTGCAAGAAAAGAGATCCAAACTGATGAAATGAGTGCCATTGACTACTGAAAAGGTAAATTGCATTTATTCAAGCTACTTCTGAAAAGAAATGAGAAGGAAACATATTTTTGTGCTTTTGAGTATTTTTATGTGAAATTATTATTCCTTTGATTTATCTGGTTGTCATTGTGCAGAGGGTTGGTGGGAAAGGGAGATGGAGTTGGTTGTTGCATAGGTGGAGGAAGGTGTGGAGAGGTCCTAAGAAGCCCCTAGTACCCTTCTGAAGACTTCCATTGCAATCGGACTTCGAAAAATCACTCACAGGAAATTCTACACGAGGCTGCAAAGGATCTACAGGATGTTCTACAGGAGGATCTACAAGAGGAAGCCGAGAGCTATTTTTGGAGTTTTGAAGGTGGAAACATGATGGGAAAGGGGAACTGAAGGCTATATGAAGGTGTTGAGGTGTCTAAAACTTTTCAAGGAAGATCAAGAATGAATGTGATGGTTGGATTTGTTCAAAGGACGAAAGGAAAGCTTATGTAGAAAACGCAGAAATTAGGGTAGATTGGTGAAATGTTGCAATTGACTTGGGAAATCTATGAGAAGTGAGCTCGTACCAGCTGTCCCATGGATGGATGGTGAGCTGGAAGGTCCTGTAAGAGATCTACACAAAAACTGATCAAAGAAAGAACTAACTATACGATGAAAACAAAGATTTCTCTAGCTTGACCTAATTTCTAACCTACAAACAAAAAATGTTGAACAGTAACCTGTGAACATTAAAGCATGTGGAGACAACTATGGTAAAATAACATAAAATGATCTAAGCAACTGAATCTGAACCAATATCTACCTTTCCAAATCAAAGTATCACGCTAGCAGTTGCATGGAAGAACAAAAACTATGTTTTTGGTGGCAACAGTAGTGCCTTGACCTAAAATCATAGTCCCATGAAGGGAGAAAGGAGATCAAGGCATGCTATTAGACTTTTTGAATCTTATTTTGTCACTATAGTAACCTACTTGATCAACTGAAACAAAAACAACTATACTAACCATCGAAAGCAACCTAATCTAGCAAAGTAAAATGAATCTATGTAATAGAAAAACTGATAAACTGAAGCAAAAAAATATAAGTACACAGTAGGAGGTGATAGGAAACTTGGGTTGGGCCCTAACCCAAGTGCCTCAGCCCTCTGAAAGAGATCAGTGCTAGCTCAAAAACTGTTTCATCTCCATTATCAAAAATAGCAGTTACATTACATAAATTGTTCTCAAAAGGAACTCGAAAATGAGTTGAACACAATGCTGCACAAAAGTGTGAAAATCAACTAATAACTGGCTAACCTACTGAGGCTCTAAGCCTCCTTATTTATACAAATGGAGTCCTTCAACAATCCTCCTAAAATCAAGGAACTCGGCTTTCTAGAACTGGACATAAACATCAATCCTACTTTACCTGCTCGGCTGCCCCTTGGAATCATCCATGTGGACCTTTGTGCTCTGAGTTGCTAATTGAGGATTCAAGGAAAGGGGTCATAAATGAAGGAGACACCCCCCTACAAATCCTCTCCCTTGTTTTCCTCAAGTTTTGGCTGCCATTTGCTCATAAATCCCTTGACTTTGTCCAAAATTGGCCAAAAAATCTGCATACAACACACATTAGACTACATGGCAAAGTGACTAACCCAATTCACTCTATTAGCATAAATATATTCAAAAACATACATTAAACTAATGATAATGGTGAATTAAGTCGAAATAAGAGGTAGAATGATCCCATATAATTACCCATTTATGGGGCTCATCATCACCCCTGCTAAATGGGTTGCTCATCATCTGAGCAACTAATCTAACTCTTCATCCTTAAGGGCTCTAACAGATTCCCTGACATCCCAAGCCTCTGATGTGATGTCTTCCTCATTAACATGGAAACCTACTTTCCTATCCACTTCTTCCCATTGAATTTGTTCTTCCTCCTCCTTGACTTCTTCCCAACCAATTTTCCTTCAATCTTTGGAATGAGTGCTTATACACTGGCACTCTCCTCATGGCTTACCTCATTCTATTTGGGTAGTGACACTCCCTGATCCTTAGGCTGTGGGGACATGTATTCCACCTTCTCATGCAGGCATGGATGCAGTCATCTCCGAACAATCTCTCCATGTCCTCGAAGTGAGAAATAGCATGGGCTTGCATATCAACATAGTCTGGACCAAGTTGAGGATTAGTTGAAAGGTGTTGGTGGGTATAGATGAGAGCTAAGGGATCTGTTGGTTCTGCTCTAATCATCAGGGGCTCACTCAACTCTTTTGCCATCATTTTCTGAATTTCTGCGGCCCTTTTCTCTTCATGGCTCCTCCAAGATGCCATAGCCATCAACTGCAAGTCTATCAATGAAAAATTTGCATCCCATAAGTTCATGTCAGTAAGTACCATGTTGTGCAGGTAAAATTTTGCTAGCTTCGCTTTATCCTCAGTTGAACTGTGATCACATAAATGCATAAATTGGCCATAATTCTAAAAAGGTATTGTGCCCCTTTTGGTAAGTGTCTTAATCTAAAATTGGAGCCACTGATATTTGAGGTACAATGCCTATGATTTGACTGGATGCCTGCACCACAATGCCTCCATTGCCGAGCTAGCCATGTAGGCTAGCTGGGCTTCCTTTTCCTGTAGCTGCCTTTTCAAAATCAACACTTCATTTTTTGCCTGGGATTCTTTTTCCTATTGTTGTTTCATCAGTGTCTCACTATCTGTCTAGGTTTCCTCTTCTTGTTGTTGTCTTTTTGCTACCTCACTGTCTGCTTAGGGTCCCTGTTTCTGTTTCTGTCCTTGTAAGATTGACAGCTCATTTCCACCTTGAGGTTCACTTTCTTGTAGCTGCTTTTCAACATTTCATTTTCTTCTTCCAATTGAGCTCTTCTGATGCTTTCCATATGCCTGACCATGCTCAATTCTCTACCCATCTCTCTAAACTTGTTTTCCATATGCCCAATGTCTTCTACTCCTTTTGATTTTGCAATCTACATCCATGTATGTGTCCTAACTCTTTCCTTTTCGAGCTTGAAGAAAAGAGGCACTGCAAACTTTTGTGGGATGATCTTCCCACATTCCAGAAGGTTGTAGTAGGAGCCTAAGTTAGGCTAAGGTCTAGGCTTTGGTATCTCTTTTGCCTTGCCTTTGTCCTGGGTCTGCTCTTCTGCTTTCTTTTCCTGTTTTTCAATTTCTTTCAGCTTGGCCAATGTCCCCTGTAGAGAGGTCTGTGCCTCCTGTAGGACTGCTTTACAGTCCATTATTTTGATCCTTTCTTTCCAGGTAGAGGTCTTAGGGCTTCCTCTCTCGTAAGTGATGGAAATTTTGGAGGGAGATCCCTCCTTTGTTACAATAGGTACATCCTCAATGATGATGGGCTACTTTGAAGGTGGCTAAGGCTTCCCCAGTTGGATTCTAGTGTTGTTTTGAGCTTTGAAGTACATAGATGGTTGTCTTTTTCTTTTCCCTTTTTCTTGGCTGGAGTACTAAGTGCAGCAAGAACAGTTGCTCCTTCTCTTGCTAGTGTCTCAGGAGACACTTCCTCTTGCTTTTTTTCTTCTTTTTAATCTATTGTTTTGCCTGTGTTTGTTATCTCTAATTTTGTTTCAGCTGTCTTTGGTTTTGACTTCTCCTCTTCTTGCTGAGTTTCTACCTTTCCTGTGCTAGCCTTTTCCTGAGGTTTCTTGGGCTTTTTATTTTTACATTTTTCCCTCTTCCTTTTCTCTGCTATGGTTTTACCTTTTTCTACTTTTGATGCTATTTCTTCTCTCCTTTAGGCTCAACTGTGGTGGTGCCATGTTTCTCTTCTCCTCTCTGCTTTTCTTCCTTGTCCTCTTCCAATTGAATATTTTGTGGTTCTAAATGGATTTCTTTCTCAGGTTCCTCCTTCTATTTCTCCTCTTCACTGCTAGATGGACTAAGGTCATCAGTGAGAGTTTCAAGTTCCTGAAAATTTCCCAGCCTATAGGGATTGTGTATGTGTGGAGGGCATCCTCCACCAGCAATTTAACGAGCCCATGGTGAGCCAGCTGCTCTAGAACCCCTGCATTCAATTTGGTGCTACACTGTATCAAAGATTGGAGGAGAAAGTATGAAAGACTGAGTTTTCTAGATGCAGGTAGGTCCATGCCATATCTTAGTTCACGTAACAATCTGAAATGATAACCATAGACTATACTATATCTTCCTTCACAGGAGATATACTTCATGATCTGGTAGTTGACCTCACCCCATGGATAAGGTATACTTGTCCTTCTGATCCCATTCTTATCCTCCATAGGATGTTCATCAGGCTGGAAAAAGGTCTTTTTAGCAACCCGTCCCAGTGGTTTTTCTTCTTTCCTCCAGGGGAGCCCAAGTGGGAGACTTGTAATTCGGATGATGAACTCTGGTGTAAGTTCTATGGTTAGACCCTTGAAACTGACTATGGCATGGGTTTTTGAATGAGGTCTTAAAGATAATAAAAATTCCTTTGTAACTTCCTCATCATACCCATGACATTTCTCAAAGAAATGTATCCAATTTTCCCTGGTAAAGAGGGCTACCCTTCTAGGTGTTCATGCAATTTCGTTGAATTCGTAGGCTCCTTTCTCATGAAACCCCATGTCATGATGTTTAGTCACTGCTGGAAATTCTCAGGTGAGGATGAAGGCAACAAATTCTCAAACCTAAAAACAGAGGAACAACTGAGGTTTTTTTCTGGCACCAAAGAGAGTTTTTCATGTTTCTTCTTTTTAACAAAAACAACTTGTAATTTTCTTGCCCTTCAAATGTTGTTCTCAACCTTAATTTACTTATCGTGTTTTTTGAGGGGAAAAATATCTTGATAAAACATAGAGTATATACAACAGTGTTTTTTTTCACAAAATAAATAGACCACCCAATGCAAATTCATTGTTTTCCAAGCTTAATTTCCTATGGTTGCATCACTTCTTCATACAGGAGAATACCGCGGGGGAGAAAGAGACAGAATTTCAGTGCAGAGAGTAAAATGGAGATATATATATATATATATCAAAAAACACATGCAGACTTCTATTCTCACTTTTTCTTTCTCTTCAACTCAATTCTTCGCTTCAAATCCCACCACCTTTTGTAGATATATGAAATGCAAAGTGGGTTCTGTAAGCCTACCTTTTTTGAGCTTGAATTTGGCATAAAAATCCTAAATTTTCCCTTTGGAGAGCTGCTCACTGGCCTTCACGTAGAAAGGCTCCTATAGACTATGTTTCTGCTCCTATAGAATGCGATAATTCTCCTGTAGAGCCCGATAAGTAGCAGGGTTTCGAAACTGACGGAGAGTGGCTGCTACGAGGTTCTGAAGGTGGTAGGTAGGTTGCTATAGCCAAGTACTCATCGATGCAAATGAAAATAAGGGTGGTGAAGCCGATGACTGTAGTGTACTTAAGCTTACGAGAGCTTAGAGGCATGTTCTGCGGTGATGAGGTGAGGTGGCAGGAAGGGTACATTATCCCCAACCGGACCGTTGGTCCCTACTCCAGTGTCATTATGATCTTTCATGCCGTCTGCTCGCAATCACTTCCATCATTCCCATTGTACCCCGCCACCACTACCTGTTTTGAGTTTTTCTTCCTGAGTTAACTGACCACACGTGCCGATTGCACCCACTGAATGCTGTTTGAATTTGGACAGGGCTTGTTTGAACTAGACGAAGGTGGCTAGTTAGTTGGCCACCGATTTCATTTAATTGTGACCTTCTCAATGGTTCATGTAGTTTCTAAATCATATTCATGCAATAGAGGAACGGGTCTCATCACTTACCTGTTGGTTGCTATCGTGCTTTGCATGCTCAGACTTTGTTCATGGATTGTTGCTACTGTTGGTGCTCGTGGCTTCTGAACTGGTGATTTGGCTACCTCATGTTGGTGATTTTCTAATCAGTAACAGGTCCTTCCACATTGTATACACCTGTGGCTGCACTACCCCTACCTCTGGAGCTTGTTTTTTTAAGGGGATCAACTGTTATAGGAATCCTACAGGATTTCCTGTAACTGCTTCTCCCTCTGAAATTTCAGGTTTATGCTTGAGCAGGGACTGGAGAGATAGCTATGGAAGGCTCTAAAGGAAAAGGAAAAGTAGCTTGGTATGCATTAGGTAAGAAACAAGCTGAGGACGTTTATGTTTTACTCTTCATCACTTTTTTCTAAAAAAACAAAAGAAACAGAATTTATGTGGTTTCTATGCAGGGAAGAAAGAAGCGAGTGGGAATGCATGTGTACAGGGATGGAATGGAGAACTAGGAGGATGAATGGTGGCAAGGAGGTCCACAGGCCTTCTAGACAAATTTCTAGCCCTATGATTCTTTTCTGAACTTGATTTCGAGCTCTCTGTGGTTTCTACAGGAGCCTCTTATAGAATGTGTAGAGCTTCCTGTAGAATGCACAGAGCTTCCTGTAGAATGCACAGAGCTTCCTATAGGATGGATAATTTCCAGAACGAATGAGACCAAGGCCTAGGAAAAGACAATGGCGATGGAGGAACGATTTATCAGGGGTGTATTCGGTCTGGCCATGTCCTTCTTTTCTTCTGTGACCCTCCTGCGATCTACAATGCATTCAAAAGAAGTTAGTTTTATTCTATTTATTCTATTTTTTTTTTTGAGACAGTCGGGTGCCTCCACGAGGTTTTCACCCTCACTGCCTACTCTAGGCGCCTCCAAGAGGTTTTCACCCAAGGATTTTTTATTCTCTTTTTTCTGTTTTCTTTCATATTTTTCTGTTTATTTTTTTATGTTATTTTTTTTTTAGGGTGTGGGTGGAGTGGAGGCAGAGACCTGCTCCACTACCAACACTATTTTACTCAGATTCTCAATGAATTCTTTCTTGGAGAGGGGCTTCCTGTAGATCTTCAACCTATGCCCATTGACGAGCATGGGGATGGCTTCTTCATCGATGGTCTGGATCAGAACTGAACCATTTTCATTGCACTTTTCTACGATGTATGGTCCTAGCCATCTTGTCCTTACTTTTCCTTTGAAATATTTATATCTTGAATCATACAGCAGTGCCCAATCTCCTTCCTGGAATTGTTTCTCTTTGAGGTGTCTGTCATGCCATATTTTCCTCTGAAGCTGGACTACCTCTGAGTGGAGAAGGGCTTGCAATATCTGTTCATCGAATTCATTTAGCTGAAGTAACCTTCCCTTTTGTGCATGGTTGAGATCTAGGTCCAGCTGATCTGCCATTCTTAGTGTGTTATATTCAAATTCTATTGACATCAAAGCCTTCTTCCCATAGACTAGCTCATAGGGTGTGAACCCTGTGGTGGTTTTCCAGGTAGTGTTATAGGACCAGGTGGCCTCAGCCAATCGGTTTGCCCAATATTTCCTACTGTTGCTCAGTACCTTGGTCAAAATTGCTTCCAAAGCTCTGTTAGTGACTTCCACCTATCCATTTGCTTACTGATGATAAGGGGTGGAAGTTCTGTGCTTGATTTTGTGATGTGTGATCAAGTCTTCAATCAGATTGGAGGTAAAATGACTCCCTTGATCTGTGGCTAATTCTCTTGGATAGCCAAACTTGTAGAGGATATTCTCTCTCAAAAACTCAGCTACTTTCTCTTTTGTTGTTGCCTTGGTCACCTTTGTTTCTGCCCATTTTGTTAGATAATCAGTGTACACAATGATGTAAGATTTCTGCTTTGAAGGAGGGTTGACAGGACCCACAAAGTCCATGCCCCGCTTTTCAAATGGCTTGAAATTCACTTGAGGTTGCAAGGGCATCTCATCCCTTGGGGTAGGTTTCCCCATCCTTTGACATCGGTCACATTGGCTGATATATCTTCTGACAGCTTGATGAAGAGTGGGCCAATAGTAACCTTCTTAGAGAATTTTGAAGGTAGTCCTCTTTGCTGCAAAATGGCCCCCACATGGCCCATCATGATAGGTTCGAAGAATGTCAAAAAATTCCTCCTCCTTAACACATCTCCTCAAAATTTGATCTGGGCCAAGTTTGAAGAGATTGACCCCAATTCAGCTAAATGGGGCACTATTCCTCATGATCTTTCTCCTCTTTTGAGGATGGTGTGGTGGAAACTGTGCTGAAACCAAGAAATTTGCTATATCAGCAAACCATGGAGGGAGTACTGAGATAGAAAATAGGTGTTCATATGGCATTTGATCATCCACCATTCCTTCCTCACCTACAGGCAGATCTAGTCTAGACATAAAATCAGCAACAACATTTTCCATACCCGGCTTATCAACAATGGTTAAATCAAATTGTTGTAATAAAAGTAACCATCTAATAATTCAAGAATTTACATCTGGTTTGTTCATTAAATACCTTATTGCAACATGATCAGTGTGAACAAATGTTTGATAGCCAGTGATGTAGTGTCTGAACTTATTTAGGGAATGGACTACACCTAGGAGCTCTTTTTCGGTTACAGTATAGTTTAATTCTGCCTTGGACAAGTTTTTACTTACAAAATATATGGCATAAGGCAACTTCTCATCAATTTACCCTAAGGCTACTCCTATCGCTTTGTTCGAGGCATCTGTATGCATGTGGAAAGGTAGGGCCCATTTTGGACCTCTCAAAATTGGGGCGGTCACCAATTTACTTTTCAAGGTATCTAGAGACTCTTGACAGTTGTCAATCCATATGAACTCAACATCTTTTCCCAAAAGACCAAACAATGGAGAGGCTAGCTTACTGAAATCCTTAATGAATATTTTATAATACCCTACTAGGCCTAGGAAACTTTGAACATCTCTTACCTTTTGAGGAGGTGGGACCCTTTGGATGATGGCAATTTTGTTGGGATCCTCCTATAATCCTTGGTGAGAAATTGTATGACCTAGCATGGTCCCTTCAGTCATCAAGAATTCACATTTTTCAGGACTGAGGGATAGGTTCATTTCAATTCACTTGTCTAAAACTTTTCCGAGGTTAGTCAAAGCTTCCTGGAAGTTAGAACCATAAGGGGTAAAGTCATCCATGTAGATTTCCACCGAATCATGAACCAGTTCAGCAAATATACTCAATACAACTCTCTGGAAAGTGGCGAGAGCATTGCACAAATTGAAGGGAAGGACCCGATATGCAAAGGTACCTCAAGGACAAGTGAAAGTGGTCTTATCTTCGTCTTCCAGACTGATTTGGATCTAGTTGTACCTGCTAAACCCATCTAGGAAGGAGAAGAACTTCTTCCTTGCCAGGCCATCTAACACTTGATCTATGAAAGGCAAAGGAAAATGGTCCTTCTTGGTAGCCTTGTTTAGTTCTCGATAGTTGACACAGATTCTCCACTTCCCATTTTTCTTTGGCACTAGCACCAACAGAGAGACCCATTCGTTGTCAGAAATAGGGTAGATGAATCCTGCATCTAACAACTTTTGCAGTTCTTCTTTGACAATGTCCTTAAGGGCTGGATTCATCCTCCAGTGAGGCTACCCAACTGGTTGACAATCTTCTTTAATGTAGTTTTGATGAGTATAGACTGAAGGCTGGACTCCCTTCATCTCCTTAGAGCTCCAAGAAAAAGCATCCAAGTGGTTTTTCAATAAGCTACATAGTTCTTTCTCCTGAGAGGTGGATAGTGATGAGTTGATCTTCAAGGTTCTTTTTGGGCCAAATTCCACATTCTTAACTTGGAGAGAGGTTGGATCAGCCACACAGAGATCAACCAAATGATTGACTTGAGTTTCTTCCACCAGCTCTTCTAATGGCAACACACTAGGGTATGGATTCTGAATCAAGTTTTCGATAAGATCATCCTCAGTTTGTGGGCCCGCCATGGTAGCTTCTACTGCACACAGTGGTGCGGAATATGCTTCATCCTCATCTTCCTCCTCCAACCAGAGAGGTAAATCATGCTTTAACAAAGGTTGGGTAGGAAGATATAGGACTAGCTACTTGGACATATGCCCATTCTTGATTGTCATGTTCCTAGCTTGACAACTGATGTAGGCATCTGTAGTGTCCAACCAAGGTCTTCCCAGGATGAGAAGATACCCAGTGAGCTTTGCCTTTGGCTGGAGAACCAGGAAGTCAGCAGGGTACTCCCAAGAATCGATGGAGACCATTACATCTTCCACAATCCCCTTAGTGGTCACAGTGGAGCGGTCTCCTAACTGCAGTACTGTTGTGGTCCTTCTCAGGGAGCCCTCAAGGTTGAGTTTGAGCAGAGTGTCCTTGGTCATCACATTGATGGCAGCCCCTAGATCAATCAGGGTATGGGGGATTATAGTGCCATTTATGTGGACATCGACTACATGACTCCCAGGGTCTAGATATTTCAGATACATTATCTACCCCAACATTAGGTCAGATAGTTGTTGTATGACATTGATAGTTGGCGCATCTCTCTTGCGCCTGCCTGGGTGCCTGAAGCACTTCTCCTTGATCATCTTGTTTTATATAGGCAAATCCTTTATGGCTTGGAGAAGTGGTATCTTTACACATAATTATTTCAATTCTCCCAGAAGTTCAGTCACTTTTGGGGTAGGTTATGTTGTGCCAGTTAATCTCTCAGGAAAGGGTGGAATGGCTTCTGGTTCACTTTCGTGTTTTTCTTCCTCATCCTCCTTAGGGGGAGGTTGGTTATCTGGGAGAACCTTCCCAGATCGTAGGATAATCTCCTGAATATCCACAGCATAGGTCGGGCATGATGTTTCCCCATTATATACCTACTGGGCGTGTCTGTTATTCAGGTTCGGGTTCGGTTGAGTAGGCATTTGGGGTTGCCTTGGTGGAACACGAGGCAATGGTTGAGGTTGCACAGGTGGTGGAGGCAAAAGAGCAAGAGGAGAGTTTTACTGGGGCCTCCACCCCTATTGAGGTGCATTCCACTGAGGTTGTGGTTGAATATAAGAGTGAAACAAAGGAGCAGCTGGCTGAGCATGGTATTGAGATGGCTTTGACCAAGGAGGGGGTGTGGACCAGGAAGGATGAGTAGGGGGACCCCAAGAAGGCATGGAAGTGGCTTGACTGGGGTTGTAATAGGTTTGGGATGTCCCTTGCATTCCCTGCTGGTAAGGTCTAGGCCCATGTGGCATCCTTTGGTACATGAAATAGAGTGGTTCAGTGGCCCCTTCGGCCCCTTGGTATGCAGCTTTAAGTCCAGGCAAGGAAGGGCACTGATTCGTAGAATGGTCTTCTTCACAGACTGAACACACTTCTATAGAGTTCAATGGGCATTCATTCCTAGGATGCCTTCTAGTGCACCTAGGACAAAATATGGCCAAATCCCTCTCGGCTTCCTCTTGTTTCCTTTTGATATGCAAGGTATCCATTTGCATGGCAAGAGTCTACCTCATCTCGCTTTTGAAATCTTCCAGCTGATTCTCAAATTCACTTCTAAGAGATGAACTGGATGAGGGTGTACTGGCTAAAGGTTGACTTCCCCTACCTCTTTTTCTGGCTACCCTAGAATGGTTTCTAAACACAATATTCATGTCATCATAAGGTAGTTGGTAGATATCTTCCCTAGCTAGCAAATGGAGGGTATCTAGAAGGTCTTCAGGGACTCCTATGAGCAAGACCAACTTCAGAGATTCGGGGTCAAGTGTGCACCTGGCCCCTTTATAACTGAGCTGAAACCTCTCTTCATAGTTTTCTAAGGATTCATCACTTTCCATGGTCATTCGGAAGATTTCTTCCTTGGTATCCTTTGATCTACAGTAGTCCTAGTGTTTGTTGTTAAAGGCTTGCTGCATCTGAACGCAAGTTTTGATGTTGTTTCCAGGTAACCCCATGAACCAGCGCAATGCTTCATCCTTGAGGGTAGAAGGAAACAACTTCAACTTTTGCTCATCTTCTGCATAGTCATAGGTTCGAGAGAGAACAACAAATTCAAACAAGAATCTATCAGGATATTTAGTAGTTAACCCATAGAAGTGAGGTAAGGCTGAGGGACTTATGTTTTTCATTTTAGTGTCCCCATTGGTCTCTCGGATAGGAAAGGTACCCTCTATTCTGTCCCCATTTCCTCTAATGTTTTTGTTTTCAGCCATGGTCTCAGGAGGAATGGTTTCTTGCTCTTCTTCTGTTATAGGGTCTTCGCATATCTCTGGAGGTTCACCTATAGGTTCTTCAGGATCATTGCCACCGAAGAAGACAGAAGGGTGACTTAGTGATGTGGTGGGGGTGTTGGGTAGGAATTTTCCTAAATTGTCTCTGTTCCTATGAGGCATGAAAGGAAATATATTTTTGGGTGATTTTTGTTCTTTTTTTTTCTTGTTCCTACAAAAGTGAAATGGATTGAAGAACAAATTGCAACTAACAGAAATGAACTTGCTGAAATGAAATTGTAGCATTGAAATGAAAGCAAGGAAATGACTAATCTAATTTGCTGGAATGGAAATTACAGAATTGAAATGAAAGCAAGAATTGACTAATCTATTTTGCTGAAATGAAAATTGCAGAATTGAAATGAAAGCAAGAAATGACTAATTTATGTTTAATGAAATGGAAATTGTAGAATTTGAATGAAAGTAGGAAATGTCTAATCTATGCTTGCTGAAATGAAAATTGCAGACTTGAAATGAAACAACTACTCTACTTTTGGTGAAATGAACTACTTAGTAGAATGTTGCAGTAGAAAATAGAAGAAAGTAGTAATCAAAAAATACTTTGACGCTTCCCCAGCAATGGCGCCAAAAAGATGGTGAGCACCAGTATTTCATTAATAAGGCTGCAACTCCTGGGGCTCCCTAGTTTACTTTTATCAACCCGGTAGTTCGTAACAAACTTGGAAGCGATGGTGATGTATGCACAAGTACTAGCTCTTACTGTAGGCTATCACTTGATCAGCTGGCACAACTTCACTAGGAGCTTAAGCCAACTTCTATGAGCTCTCAGAAGAAGCTTTTAACTGTGACGAAAGAAAGCTAACTCGAAAGAGGCTACTCTACTTGCAGAAAGAGAAGGAAAACTGAAACGTAACGCAAACCCTAGCAAACCCTAGCAAACTCTAATCTACCCACTAACCCTACTGCTGCAAGAAAAGAGATCCAAACTGATGAAATGAGTGCCATTGACTACTGAAAAGGTAAATTGCATTTATTCAAGCTAATTCTAAAAATAAATGAGAAGGAAACACCTTTTTTTGCTTTTGAGTATTTTTATCTGAAATTATTATGCTTGTGATTTATCTTGTTGTGATTGTACAGAGGGTTGGTGGCAAAGGGAGATGGAGTTGGTTGTTGCAAACATGGAGGAAGTTGTGGAGAGGTCCTAAAAAGCCCCTAGTACCCTTCTCAAGACTTCCATTATGATCATAATTTGGAAAACCACTCAAAGGAAATTCTACAGGAGGTTCTACATGAGGATCTATAGGAGGAGGCCGAGAGCTATTTTTGGAGTTTTGAAGGTGGAAACATGATGGGAAAGGGAAACTGAAGGCTAGATGAAGGTGTTGATGTGTCTATAACTTGTTAAGGAAGATCAAGAATGAACGTGATGGTTGGATTTGTTCAAAGGACGAAAGGAAAGCTTATGGGGAAAATGTAGAAATTAGGGTAGATTGGCGAAATGTTGCGATTGACTTGGGAAATCTATGAGAATTGAGTTGGTGCTAGCTATTGGATGGATGGATGGTGATCTGGAAGGTCCTACAAGGGATCTGCACAAAAACTGATAAAAGAAGGAACTAACTATAACATGAAAATAGAGATTTCTCTAGCTTGACCTAATTTCTAACCTACAAACAGAAAATGCTGAACAATAACTTGTGAACAGAAAAGCATGCAGAGAGAACTATGGTAAAAGAATAGAAAATGTTCTAAGTAACTAAATCTGAACCAATATCTATCTTTCCAAATCAAAGTACCACACTATCTGTTGCATGGAAGAGCAAAAACTATGTTTTTTGTGGCAGCAGTAGTGCCTTGACCTCAAATCATAGTCCCAGGAAGGTAGAAAGTAGATCAGGGCCTGTTGTTGGCCTTTTTTAATCTTATTCTATAACTGTAGTAACCTACTTGATCAACTGAAACAAAAACAATTATACTAACCATCAAAAGCCAACTAATCTAGCAAAGTAAAATGAATCTATGCAACAGAAATTAACTGATAAACTGAAGAAAAAACATATAAGTACATAGTAGGAGGTGTTGGGAAAATTGGGTTGGGCCCTAACCCAAGAGCTTCAGCCCTCTGAAAGAGATGAGTGCTGGCTCAAAAATTGTTTCATCTCCATTATCAAAAGTAACAGTTACATTACATAAATTGTTCTCAAAAGGAACTCGAAAATGAGTTGAACACAATGCTGCACAAAAGTGCGAAAATCAACTCATAACTGGCTAAACTACTAAGGCTCTAGGCCTCCTTATTTATAAAAATGGATTCCTTCGATACTCCTCCTAAAATCAAGGAAATCGGCTTTCTAGAATTGGAGATAAACAACAATCCTACTTTACTTGCTCGGCTACCCCTTGGAATCATCCATGTGGACCTTTGTGCTCCGAGTTGTTGATGTAGGATTCGAGTAAAGGGGTCATAAATGAAGGAGAAACCCCGCTACAAATCCTCTCCCCTATTTTATCTAGTTTGGGCTGCCATTTGCTCATAAATCCCTTGAATTTGTCCAAAATTGGCCAAAAAATCTGCATACAACACACATTAGACTACATGGCAAAGTGACGAACACAATTCACTCTATTCGCATAAATATATTCAAAAAATGCATTAAACTAATGAGAATAGTGGATTAATTCGAAATAAGAGGCAGAATGAGCCCATATAATTACCCATTTCTGGGGCTCATCTATCCATCGAAGCTGCAAGAAAATAATAACACCACGAAAACAAAGAAGGACACGGGAAAATGGTGTGAGTTCTATAAGAGCTCAAATCACAACACAAGTGAGTGTTGGGCCAAACGAACATGGTTGGAAGAGCTGAAGGCTTCTGAATCAGATGCATGTTCCAACTCTAAGTCAGAACCCAACAAGGGGAATGAAAAAGGGGAGCAGATCATTGATGTGGAGCCTAGTGCCATTGCGAGAACCACAAAGATCTAGAAGAATGAGTCTGAAGATCCAATGGAGGGGTTATGCCTCTTCCACTCACAGATGTCAGTGAAAGGTTGTCGATTATAGTTCATTGTCGACAACAAGAGCCAAAAGAACCTCATTTCAGCAGAGTTTGTGAAACAATTGGACCTAGCGATGACAACACATTCGTAGTTGTACAACATTGGGTGGATTCACCAAGGATGATATCTTCGTGTCAGCCATCAGGGTCACCTTCCCTACAATAGCAAGACCTTGAGGGATGAGGTATTGTGTGATGTTTCTCCTCTTGAAGTTTGTGATGTATTATTAGGACAACCATACTTATGGAAGCGACATGTTGTATATGAGTCTAGACCTCACTCTATGATTATGACTTTCGACAATAACTTGTACAGGATAGCAGAGGTAGCCTCGCCTACTGGAATCTCTTTGATCACTGTAAAGAAATGAATTAACATGATTTCCTAGACTAGGAAATTTGTTTTCCTTATGATTCACCCTCAGGGAAAGAAGAAGGTTGTGGCCATGACTTCTAGACAAGGTTCCTCTGCATAGAAACAACAAATGCACAAGGTCATGGAGGAGTATAGGGACATTTTTTCCTCACCTACAGGGGTACATATGCAATTTTAGGTCAAGAACTCCATCGATCTGACCCCAGGTGTGACACTACCCAATATACATGTCTATCGCTTCTTTGTTCTAGAGAATGATGAGATCAAGAGGTAGATTCAGGTGCTATTACGAAGAGGGCACATCAAGCCAAACTCATCACCCTATGGGAGCCTGATTATATGGGTACAAATGAAGGATCGGACATGGAGGATCTATATTGACTATCGGGCATTGAACAAGATCATTTTCTGGAATAGGTACGCAATCCCACAAACTGTTGATCTTCCGGACCAGCTCAAGGGGGCCAAATATTTCAGCAAGATTGACTTGATGTCTGGTTATCACCAGGTACCTATCAAACCCTCTGATGTGTCAAATAATTCTATCAAATCCAAGGAAAGCCTTTTCGAATGGTTGGCCATGCCTTTCGGGTTGTTGAATACCCCCACAACCTTCATGATATTGATGGACAACATCTTGAGACCCTTCACCAATGCATTCTTTTTGGTGTATTTAGATGACATCTTGATCTTTATCCAGAGTTGGGAAGAACACCTTTTCCATATTCGACAGGTCCTTCAAACACTGTGACAACACAGGTTGTGTGCCACTTTGGATAAATGAACTTCTGGCATGACCCAGGTTCAATATCTGGGGTACATCATTGATGAGTAGGGTGTTCATGTGGACCCAACCAAGATACAAGTCATTCGGGATTGGCCAGCCCCAGCCACTCTAATAGAGCTATGTAGCTTTCTGTGTCATGCCAATTTCTCCTACTAGTTCGTGTTGGTGTTCTCTCATATCACTTGGCCTTTAAATGAAGTCACCAAGAGCGGAGTGAAAGCAAATCTATTTTGGTCTGAAACCCAATAGAAGGTGTTTTCGAGTTGAAGCATCACCTTTGCTTTGCACTAACACTCACATTAAAAAACCTGCAGAAACCATTTGGGGTTGAGATAGACACCTTTGACTATACTATTGGTGCAATTCTTACTCAGTAGGGTATCCAGTGGCTTAACACAGTGAGCCACTTTCAGACACAGTCTGAAAGTATCCCACTTATAACAAATAAATGTAGTCCATTGTGCAGGTCTGTCATTAATGGAAGCATTAAATTATAGGGAAGGAAATGGTCATCCACATAGACAACCGACCCTTGCATTTCATACAAACACAAGGGAAGTTGCAGAATGATCGCCTTCAGAAATGGTCCACATACCTCCAACAATTCCATTTGAAAGTTAAGGAGAAGAAGGGTGACACCAATAATGTTGCAGATTGACTCAGGAAGCCACCAGTCATGGCGCTAATCAATGTGCTCAACTCCTGTGGGCATGAGACATTAGGGAGGCTACATCTTTATGAGAGTGATCCATAATTCGGCAGCACATACCAGACACTCCTAGAAGGTAATAAAGTTCAAAATTTTCACCTTGAGGATGCATTGCTATGCCACCTAGGACACATCTGTGTTTCTTGAAGTGAGCGTGCCAGGAGATTTGGGAGGCGCACTAAAATTGGGTCGATGGACATTTCAGAGTAGAGAAAACAATGGCAGTTTTGTGGAAGAATTTTTATTGCCCAAACCTTTGTCAGGTTGTTGGGAGGCACATTAAATCCTGCACTTCCTACGCCACTTCCAAACCAAAAATCAAGAATAAAGGAATATATACTCCACTTCCTACTCCTAGTCGACCTTGGGAATCCACCTCCATCGATTACATGTCAGGCCTTCCTTCTAGTAATCACAAAAATTACTGTTTTTTCATGGTTATCGACATATTCTCCAAGATGGCCATTATAGTGGCCCACAAGAAGAGTATCAGAGTAAAACCCATTGCTAATATCTTATTTGAGTGAGTGTGGGTACACTTTGGGATCCCACATTCCACTTTCTCTGAAATGGACAGTAGATTCCTAAGTGCATGTTGTGTAGTCTCTAGTTGCTGTTGGATACCAAACTCACTAAGTCCATGACTTTCCATCACCAAAATCATGGCCAAACAGAATTCATCAACAGGATGATCGTATACATTTTGCGCATGTACGACTTGAAGCATCCACGCACATGGAATGAAAGCCTCCCCTATGCCCAGCATAGCTACAATAGAGCTATTCACAACTCAACGGGACACAATCCCTTTCAGGTAGGGCTCAGATTTCAGCTACTATAACCCACTGATGTGGCCATATCATTTACAGCTACTCAGATAGATTTGTCTCATGCCCAGTCCGATGTTGACAAGGCTAACATCCTCATTGAGTGCATTCAACACATCCACTAGATGTTCCATCATATATTGGATAGAGCCAATGCTAAGTACAAGTAGTTCCATGATCAACATCGAGTGTCGCACTAGTTCTAGGTGAGCGACAAAGTTTGGCTACATATGCAGAAGGAGCGCTTCGCTAGACCCTACTGCAAGATTCACCCACTCTGATATGGGTCATACACCATCACCAAGGTTGTAGGGGAAAATGGCTTCGAGCTTAATATTCCATTGTTCCTTGGTCAGCACCTAGTGTTCAATGTAGACTGCCTTCAGCTATACTTTTCACCATTGCTGGACACATCCGACGTTGCAGAAAAACTCACACCAATGGAGCTAAACCCAGACTGCATGCAACAAGCCACAACCAATTGGATAATGGACACATAGATCAAGAACACTCACCACCAGAATATCCAACTATATTGGGTTGTCAAGGCTGACCAACACCTTCACTAAGGCAAGTGGCTCACTACGGACCAAGTTCACCAGAAGTTTCCCCATCTCATGGGGGCACTCAATGCAATGGGGACCATTGCTTCCTAAAGGGGGAGGAATGATCCAAGTGGATATTAGTGGTCACCTACCTATTCAACTTTAAACCCCAACATTGTCTCTTTCATTTTTTTAGTTTCCTTAATTGTAGCACAATTTACTATTTTTGGTAGTTTTTATGGTTGTGAACTTTTAGAGCCGTTTTGAGGCCCTAAAAAATGTTTTTAAGGAAAATGGAGAGATCAAAAGCATCCCAAGGTAGCTTTCTAGCGAATTTTAGCCTCCTCTTTTAGATCTTCGAAACGATGTGTTATGATAGTCAAATGGAGATCATATGGCAAAGATACGACCAAGGGAATTTGATGTACCAATTTACCCAAACGGTTGCCATAGTTTTGGTGCTTTATCTCCTAGGGTTAGGTTTTTGGATGTTTAGCATTTTTCATTGTTTTTCAATAATAAATAGGCCTTTCAGCATCATTTTAACATAGTTTAGAGGCATGCAGCTGCAACATCTCTTCTTAGAGATAGGCTACCATCACCCAAGCTAGTTTATTTCCATTCTGTTTGTAAGCATATTTCAGTATTATGATATTAACGAAATGAAGTTTTATTTCCGTTGGATTTCTATATTTATGATTATATGTGTAATTTGTTATGTTCTTGTTTAATTTTGGATCAATGTTTGCCAACATGACCAAGTTCAAAGGATACATCATCAATCAAGCAAGCTAAAGAGAGACATAAGCCTTCTTGTAGTTAGACAAGGGGAGACTTCATCACATTCAAAGGAAACATGAAGTCCATCAGATAGTTCAAATTTAATCTGAGAATGCATATATGACATGTATTCAATTGTGAAGGGGGTATGTCGACTATGTTTTGATGGTGATATCTCATATGTAAAAATGATGTGTGATCTTAGGGGGAGTGATGTAATAATGGTAGCATTATGTTAGGGGGATAGCATGAGAAATCACATGTAAGAGAATCATATAGTGGAATCATGGTCTTAGGGGAATAATATAAGTTAGAAATACAATAGCATGGTTTATGATAGGTCCATAGGATCAAATATGAATAGATACTCTTATAGGTTCCTCTACATGACAACTTCCTACAGATATATGTAACATTTTTCCATTGACATCTAAGGGGTATAGATTGAATAAATTAATGTCACCGAGAGGGATGGTGTGAATTTCACTTGATCTTCTTGTAGAGAGAGGTGACATTGCACTTATTATTGTTCCAAGGAAAGATTATAGCACATTATATGGAGCCCTTTATTTTCTTTGACATCCAATGAGAATCAATGTCTAGGGTTGTTCCCACCAATGAAAAAGGGGGGGATTGTTGCACATAGTGTTGTCATTGATGTCAAAGGGGATGTATGGAATCTAGCAACATGAATATCCTTGATGATCACATAAGTAGCAAGACTCCTTGTGAAGTAGTATGAGAACATGATATTTGTGAAAGTTCTCAATACGTGAGGCTGTATGCGTACTTGAAGTTATTTGAGTTTTGAATAAGTTAATATTCTAAAATGATATTACAAATAGTATAATTTAATAGTGCATGTTGATAAATTTCCAATAGTAATATTATTCTCAGAAAAAATCCTCTCCAATCAGAATTTATGACCCATTGAAAATAACTACTAGTTGGGGCAAAAATTAAAAGGCCAAACTATAGGGCTGAAACCCAAAAACTAAACTAGTTAAATGTCATCCAAGTCTGGAGCAGATCCATTGTTGATTCAATAGATCAACAACCACAATAATAGAATTTCTGCACCTATTGATGGTTCTAAAAAATATGCAAGTACATAATCAATCAAATTCAATTGAGTGTAAAGGTGCACGAAGGTTAACTATCCAATTACATGAAAATGTGTGGAATAATTTCATTTGGATATGACATGGATTATCATGACATCAACATGATGATGTGGAGCCATTAGAAGCTAACACATGTCAATCAAATTTCTGTATTCAGGCTTCCGTGATCCATAATGAATTAAGCAAAGTCTTTCAATAGAAATCACATAAGCAAAAGTTTTGGCCGACATGTTTCGACCAGTAGGCACCAATATATATGACACATGGATCACTCAAGGAGTTTAATGAGCCATGTGCGATGTTAGAATGATGTCAGCACATGGATTCCCAATGACCCTCGGGTCCTTATCATGTGGTGAGGGCATATGGTTATAAATTTCTAGTCTTATGGATTCTAAAAAGGTCGAATAGTCATATGGTAGGTCCAATCAAGGTTATATGGAGAGGCCCTTGATAAGCTCTCAGCTGCTAAATCACGTGAGCTCCATTATATATATACACACCTCCTAGTCATGATGGATATTCATCCAAAAAAAATTACACATGGTTTATGTTTGATTACAACCCCATTAAGAGGTTATATATATGATCATGGTCACGTTATAATGGAGTTGTTTGGTCTCGTTCGCATGGTTCCTAAAGTAATGTTCTAGTTTTACCTTCCACTATATGCATCATTTTATTTAGTTGTGGTTCTAATTATGGTAGTGATATAAAATCCTATTCTAAGCTCTTTTTATACGATTGAATTCCACTGGTTGTAACTTCATTTTAAATTTAGTGGAGGGAGGCCTTCTATCACAAGGGTATTGATATTATTTGGAAGACTATACAATCAAATCATTAGTTGTGATAATGACATGGAATCCATGTGCGGTTGAAACATTCGAGGCTAATACCTTGATCTATTGAATGATGATACATATGTGGCCATGTATAACTGACAAGAACGTCAATGATTGGTTAATCCCTTAGCCAAATGAATGGATGTGGACAATATGAGGTAGGGTTTGGTGCCCCTTTCATGTCCCTCACAATATGTTATCAACAAAGAAAAGTCAGATGGGATACATAACAAGGCATACCTTAGAGTGTGTTATGTAAGTCACCGAAAATGTGTTTCGGTGTTCAAGAGTTCGACTTGTGGTGGAATGGGTTGGTAATATATTTTTTATGATATTCAGGCAATTTTGTTTAAAAGTTAGTAGGTTCTGAGGGACAGTGATGGAATATGGTGCGTCCATTATAGAGCACTCCAAAAGTGGAAATCTCTAGAAAATTTAAGCTTTTATAAAATCTATTACGTATATTTTGTTTTATTGAAGTCATTACTAATCCAAATTGAAATTTGAAAGAAGTTAGTTGATAATGACTAAGAGACAAATTAGTTTAGAGGGGTCTGAAAGTGTTTTGAATTATGTTGGATGAATACAATCTCTTTTATCTATTTGGTAAAATTTATGAGCATTTTTCAAGTAGTTTTGATACATGAAGTAGAATGGTGCAAGGAAGGTCCTTAAGTGACTATATTGTAGTTTCATTCGGAGTAGAGTTTTCAGGAAACAATATGATAGTCAACAAAAAATATTGACATCAATTTTGTGATATTAATGACAATTGATGATTGTAGGTGGTATCTAACTACAATGGTTTGAATTTCAATTGAAGAGATAGTGATTGGTATTATTGTCATGTTTATGGAAGTGGTAGAATGTGCATGTTGTGTTTATCGTTTGTGATAGATTACTTATATGAAGGTTTAGTGATAAATTATGAACATGGATCAAGTATGGAAATGTTATGAAATAGAGATATAGAAGGAAGAAGAGAAAGTTGGTTGGAGCCTAGAGAAACTTGGAGCCTAATAATTTTATAAGGTTGGATCCTCAATCAGGTTAGAGCATAAAGCAGGTTGGGGGCCTGCTCAATCTTGAGGTTGGAGCTTCAATCAAGTTGTAGCTTATAGTGAGTAGATCATTCCATATTCAATGTGAGAGGAACAATGAGGTTGTAGCTCACCACAAGTGGTAGCTTGAATATTTTGGGTCTAGTTTACCCTCGCATGTTGGGGCATACAAATTGGTGTAGGAGAATTGAAATTTAAGTAGAAGAAGCATTGGTGGTTTTCTTTCGTTTAGGTTTCAACGTGAAAATATTGTGTCTCATTGTGATGAGATGATGTCTTATGTTTTTTATTAATTCTTGTCATGTTATTGATATTATGATTCTTAGATATAACTAATGAAATAATGTTTATGATTCACTTCTATTTGGATAAATGATTAAGAAACATTTCTAAAATGTGAATTCGACCACACACAAATTCACCCCCTACTCTCAATCTGATCCCCGAGAAAACAAAAATTACATCTTCATATTGTTAATTGGTTTGAATGTGCATATATCATCTAATTGGCTATATTGTTTGCTTGAATTCCATTGTTAAACTTGATGGAAATGCATGAATTGAATTATTTTTAGACACATTTCGGATATTTTCAAAGTCCACCTCCATTGCCTTGATATCTTGAAATATATGAAGAAAATCATAGTTGTACTCTAGTTTTTATTCTCATTATGGTAATGATGCCTTAAGATATATTTTTTTATGTCTGTTATAAGGCTATTGTAGATGCAAATTATTTTTTCAAAGCACTATGACTATTTTTATTTTTATCCTTTTTTGAGCGATAGTGGAAATTTTGGTATAGATTAGAAATAATATTTTTTATGTGTTGATAGTCATTTGTTCTTAGGGTTGTTGATGAGAGGAGTTTTTGAACCACCCTCGTAAGATTCTATGAGAGGTTATATTAACACCTCCATAAGACAGTATGAAAGGGGCTCATAAAGACCTTGAAAAGTAGGTATGAGGGGGTGTTGACGGTGATGGATTCCCCCATCATTATAAGGTGATCTCCCTGATGTTATGTCCCAATTAGACCTCACACCGTTTGTCTTAGGAGTCATGTACGGTCATACGACCCAACTACCATTGAAATGGTTTTCCAAGAAGTGCCTTGGTTTCAATAGCACATAAGAGAATACAACACCTCTTTGGGGAGGCAAGAATGTGACCTTTGTGAGATGCTCAATGTAAGGTGTATGAGGGAAACTCTCATGGATGTTGAGGGAAATGAGCCACTTGTTAGGAAAGTAATAGTACATTCCTAAAGGGGGGCCTGAGAATAAAAGAGAGACTTGTTGAGTACTTAAATATTAGTCCACATGATAAACAACAATTGTAGCATAACAACATGCATTCAATAACAACCTTACCTAAGCAACGAAATATTTCATTTAGCTAGCATGTAAATAAAGTAAAATATACCATACACATAACCAAAATAGTCCAACTATATACATGATACATGTATGAATGAATGTAACCTCATTGAGCTTTTGATAATAAGCGAGAGATCCCAAGTACACTATTACATGAGTGAATCAATGCATCCAATAGTGGAACACAAAGCCATAACTTGCTTCTCCAAAGAATAATATATCTCCTATGTAGTACAAGAGAAGCCAAGGATGAGCCTCCCCAGAAACATACTTTTGAGTTATGAGGAGCTATTTATAACAAATACATGAATGTGTCTTGAGCTTCTCATGACTCTTTGACTTATATGACTATTGATATTCTAATATGACTCATGACATTCTAATTTGTGGCCAATCATTATCCACTTTTGTCCCTTGAACTTCATCACATACATTTATTACATAAGGAAATTTACACATGAGATGGTGGCCTTGTAAGGAAAAACTGCTAAAAGACAAAACTCAGCAAATGGATAGATTATGTGCTTCTTGATGGAGGTCATTTGTGATATAAGTGTTCCATGCTCTCATGTCCTTTGTGATGGCTTCAATTCGGTTTGGCAAGTCTCCTTTGTAGCGTGCCCTTACCTCCAATGCCACTGACAATATGTTCTTGGAGCTCAACTGGACATTATTCCATAGCCATGAAAGATTCATGTGCACTTTCACAGGTGCAAAAGAATACTATTGAATAACATATTTGGTGACATCTAGGCCTTCAAGTTCTGTTACCTATTTGATTTGTTTAATGTAATCTCTAATCTTCTGAAAGATGACCTCCCTGCCTCTAATTGGTTCAAGGGATCTTATGGTGGGCATCCCGTGCTTCTCTATAAGAGACTCAAACCCATTATGTAGCTGGTTATATGTAGCCAGAGTGTTAACCGACTATGCTCCCAAATGTGAGTAATTATGTAGATGGAGTCTCAATTTCACTCTATCTATTTCTGTAGAGAACTTATCCTTCTTTTCCAAATTCTCCAATGAATTTGCATATTTGGAAGTCTACTCCTCTATTTGGTCAATTGATGTAGTTGTTATCTTCAGGTGTTTCACCACTTCCTGTGCATTATTCTAAATGCCATAATAGGATCCATGACATGCTATATAATTATCATCTCATCATATATTCATGCCACTGTATCCTCCATCTGTCCTAATTCATCCAAAATGGTTGACTTCCATTCTACAGTATTGTAATTCTATGATTACAGTGGTTGGTTCTCTGTGGAAAGATTCTCTCATGGCTTCTTCATCATAGAAAGTACTCTTCTCAGCCTAGCATTCTCATTTAGGAATACTATGAGTTAACCCATGCTGCTGCAGCGAATGAAAAAATCATTGTGATAAATATCCTCATATTCCGTCTAGTCTTGGACGTGATCACCTTTCATGTTGCTACATAGAATAGGGTTTGAGGATCATTGTGAAAGTACTTATGCCTTTTCTACATGATCATCTTCTTTGGCTTTTCAAGGGTTATGCTGTAAACATATGTGAGTTTGTTTGCTGGCGGAGGTGTAATACCCATCTCTCCAAATGGAAAATGTCCTTGTATGAGTGATTTTTCACCTGGAGTGTTGGGCTCATCATCCATGGGATGGATGGTGCCTTCTTCCTCTTGGTATCCCTCCTTCGATTAATGAGTCAATTATACTTCTTCCAGCCTCTACACTGCTTCGTCCTCCCGAGACTATCATTTATTTTGTTCTTCTATCTTTCTCCTCTCTTCTTCCTCTATCAGTTCCCTTTCAAGAAACTCATCCTTCTTCCTTCTCTCATGTCCTTCTTCTTCTTCCCTTTCTCTCATCTCTAGCTCTATTTATGTATCTCATATGTTTAAATGATTGGCATTCCATTTTCTACTATTGTCGCCTGATGAGTACCTGATCCTTTTCCTAGGAGCTAACTTCTTTACTTGAGGTCTTGTTTCTTCCTCCTTCGGTTATTGCTACCATAAGCCTTCAGTTGGTGTATTATGAGGTGAAATGGTGTTCATGGATAGATGTGAATTTAGTCTGGGATTATACCAGTTCTTTATCTCTTCATCCTCCATTCAGTATATTGATGAATATGTTGTATTATGCCTGATATTTTTACAATTCTCCCTTAAAATTTACTTAGGATGATATCCATGGAAGTGTTTGGTGGAAATGTGTAGGTGGTGCAAAACATCATTTTTGGCTACTAATATCTCATGAATATTTAATTCATATAGTCTTATCCTTAACGGACATATGGGCTAAGGATCTTTCTTCCTCTACTGAAGGTTTCCTGAAAATCCCTTGTCCATCCGATTTTACATCTCCTACATGACCACCTTGTCTGTCACATATCGCAACATAAGATGATGGTCCTCTTGAAATCTAAAACATATGATGTAATTTCCCTCGGGATTTACAAACCTGTCCACAATATCTTGAAGTGACTCCTTCACCTTATGTGCCATGCATGACAGATCAATGTTGAATATTAGGCAAAGGATGGATGTGAAGAAGTGTTCGACCAATCTTTTGTATGCACCTTTGAAGTTTCATTCTGATAACACCCTACAGTGAACATAAATTCGGAACTTCTCTTTAGGATTCCAGCTCAAATACAGCTTCATGAATGAATATCGTGCACAAATATTTGTTAAGAGATATGCATACATTTCAAATTCTATAGGTTGATTTGTTTGAAACAATTATTTGATCCGCTCAATATGTCGTTGCAACTCAAATGATAATATATCAACCTAACCAAAAGCCCTTACATGGTTGAACACCAACCTGAGTGTATACATCTAGTTCTCTTGGAACACCTCAATGTTATTGTGCCGAAACATTGGATAATACATAGCTTTCAAATATTGATATACGTCTCTTAAGATATTTGATAGATAAACTATTGTTGGGTGATGACAGAACTTGGTAGGTTCTCGACACCATTTCTTGATAACATCGATCATGTTGAGGTTAACCCATATTGTGTAAAAGGTATCATTTGAAGATTTATTACGCTTGAGCATCTTATAATATGTCTTCATATCCTCACCATAATAGGTGATAAGATGTTCACCATATCCACTGTGTAGCTCAAGGTGTGAGTCATTCATATGTTTAACTATCCATTCAATATCTTCAACACATGTCATGAATGATTATCTACACATGATCTTATGTATCCTAAGTTTATTAATTTTTATATATGCATGCAGATATTTTAAGACCTCATAAAATGTCTCCTGCATGAATGTGTTCTAGATATTTCTCTAGGTAACCTCTATTGTCCTTTCAATAAAACAATGAGTGTCTGCATATACATGAATATTAGAATCTACAACTTTAAGTGGCTCATCAGTGCTTGCTCCTTAACATCATTTATAGGCTAATTGGTTGGACGACATGTCTCAAACGGATGATGAAAAAGTAGTAACACTTGTAAAATGGACAGTTATTTGCGGAATCATACTCATCATGACAAGATCAACTTAAAACAACTAACTATGAAGTAATATTTGTAAATCACTTTCAAAGAGGCACCAAAAATGATAGGTCATTAAAAAATATAAATAAAATCCAAAAAAACTTGAACGCAAGCAAAAATACACATGCAAACTAGGATGGTGCACTCTTGAAGCACAAAGATACATGCATTATCATTTGTTGATTTGTGGTGCACTAATGCACTCAATAAAGTGGAAAAAATTAGCCAGGGCACAATGTAGCACCCTGAGGAGTTGAAGGAGTGAGAAACGATAGCTTCAGGTCCTCCCTATGCACCCATGTACCCTGGAAGACAAGGAGGCCACACTGTCACACTCTAAACTAATGAAGGATGATGAAAAAGGAGCTTCAGATCTTGAAAGTGCATCTATGCGCTTAAGAAAAAGGAGGGCACATTGTTGAATGTTCAAGGGATGAATGATGAGGCTTCATGCCTTTGTGGTATTCCCATGCAACCTAAGGAAAACAAGCCACATTGTGGCACTCCGAAGGGTTGAAGGGAAAAGCTCCGTGCCTTCATGATGTGCTCATGTGCCTAGGAAGAAAAATGGGATCAACAAGACATAATTTTCAAGACTGAAGGAGATTTGAGATCACGGAGTGAAATATGCCTGAACATAGCCTAGAAACAAGTATAGAAAGTAGAATTCAATTCTAACATAGGAGAGGAATGATCTGCAAGGCTATATAAGTTGTTTTCACATGAATGGTGAAAGAGGAAAAGTTTGAAGAATGTGAAAGTTTTCTTGCATGCCACACTAAATGAAAACTTGTAAGGGGAAGATCCGGCTAAAATTCTAGAAAACACACTATGAAAGAATAAATCAACAACAACAGAAAAAATAATATTTGACAGTGAAATGATAAGAAGTAGCAAATACTTGAGCATGAAAACTTACTTACTACACTGGTTGATGAAGGGCTTGATGATTTCCAGTTGTGCACTAAGCTCAAATTGTTAGAAAATTATACATTACAGAGCAATGGAACACATAAAACACATAAAATAAGAGAGACACAGATATACATGGTTCACCCAATTTGGGCTACTTCCACAGAGAAACAGCCAGTCCTTCCTTTTATATTATCAAGCTAAATGAAGAGATATACCCTATAGAAGATCTAGTATAATTCCCTCTTTGCTCTCACACAATATCCTGTCTCTTTCTCGCTCAGAATACACATCTACATACCCATAATACAATTCCCTCATATATGGTGAGGGATTCCCTTCTAGGGAAAAAAAACCCTAAATTAAAAATAGCTTCTACCTTCATATTTCCACCTAATGAATGACCATGATTGACTACGAAATGACAACATTTTACAATGAAATTTTTCATCTAATTTTAGCTTCATGGGCCCATAACTAGGTGGAGTTTCCGTGACATTACGAAATGGGGTCCAATGCAGTGATACCTTTGAATAAAGAAGATAATCAGGCTCCACACACAACAATCTCCCACTTGGAGACCTATTATAGAAACTCCACTGCTACTTCATTTGCTAGAAAACCACTCCACATTGGACCTATCTATTTGTCATCTTCATCAACATACTTGAAGACAATTTGAAGCTAAGAAGAATCTCAGTTTCTCCCTGGTTACAAATTTGTTTAACATATATGCATGATACTAGCTAGTGTGTATCTTTTCCAGCTTCAAGTGTCCAAGTTCCAACACTGACCATATGAAATGGTACTTGAGTTGTATATGTTTAGCTTTGGAATGAAATCTAGAGTTCTTTGCAAGATGTATGGCACTTTGGCTGTCATTGTATAACCTACCCAACTCCTGATTCTTACCCAATTCATATAGAAACCTTTGTAACCAAATCATTTCTTTACTAGCCTTTGTAGCAGCAACATACTCTTCTTCCATCGTTGAGAGTGCAACAACTCTTTGCAGTTTTAAAACCCAACTGAAAGTTGTTCCACCTATAGTAAACACATACCTTGTGGTGCTCCTCCTGTTATCTTTATCACCTACCATATCTGCATCAACATATCCCTATAGAGCAATGTTTGAACCACCAAAGCATAATGCTTGATTTGTGGTACCTCTCAAATACCTGAACCCCTTGGACCCCTCCGGCGGTGTGCATTAACTGGAAATGTTGCCGCCATATAACGAACTAGGGTCCAATGAAGCGATAACTTTAAATAAGGAAGATAATCAGGCTCCACACCCAACAAAAATTGTGATGAAGGAATGCTTGGATGAATTTATTTAAAGATATCAACCTGTAAAATAAACTCATGCATGAGTTCCGCTTGTCATTAGATGAAATGATCAGTTAAGAAGGAGTTAAGGTGATTCATATTTTCTAAGAGTGTGCCCTCATGCAACAAGTTATATCATCCATACAACTGGATAAGGCACAAGTATTCACCAAGAAGGAGTGTGCCCAGGTAGGGTGCAGTTTCTCAGCTTGAAGGAGTGCACCCTAGTAGGGTGAAATTCCAAATCACGAAGAGAGTGTGCTCATCTCAAGTGCAAGCCTTCATAAACTCAAAGTGCATTTTTTCTTTTGTGAGTTATTTTCTTGCTTTTTCTTGCTTTTTCCACTTTTATGTGCTTTTGAGTTTGTGCATGGATAGAAGGCAAGTTTCTAAGTCAGTTCGCCTAACGATAGACTTTACTAACTCAAATGCTTCTAATGGTTAAGTGATGAAGCTTCAGACACACTGAATTAGGAGGATGCGACACTAGGAGAAATCACACTATTAACAAATCAAACCACATGATGAGACATGGAGGCTTGAAATGACAGTTAGCGTAGGCACTAGAATCAAAATAAGAAAAAATATTTGAGGGACGTTTTCATAGAAACAACATTGGCGACACACTAGGAGAACCCCACCTTCTCTGAAATTGTTTCGTTGTAAGTGCAAAGTCTCACTTCTCCAAGAAACGTTGATTCCATCAATGCGTTAGGTTCAACTCTCCACTTTTCCCTGTTAAATATATAGTCAATTCCACTACTCATAAAGCAAGCCATATCGATATCACGTTGATGTAATTAAGGGTAATATAGTATGAAAAAATAAAACAATTAGAGTGTCAGTTCTACATCTATGGCATTGCTCCGCTACTAGAAGGCTTGCGCGGTACCTCGATGGATTTTCTTGCTTCACCTCCCTGCATAGGAAGCCTCTCTCTTCTTTCACCTTTTATATTATTATTTATCTGATAGGATTATGCATAGGAGCTTATTAATTTTTTAATGGCTGAAAGAGGGATCCCGACTTATTAAGAGCAGTGGAGGTTGTTCTTTCACATATAGGTTTTAGACCTCTAATGCTTTAATCACTAAAATTTTCCCCTTGTCTCATTGTACATGGATAGATAAGCAAGAACACACCATTCTTAACAAGATTGAGTGTGTGAATGAGAAGGCTAAATATATGTGGGTCTCATGGTTTTCCTATAGTCTCCCAATTGAAGGATCATACTTTCCATTAGAAAATCACTTACTAGAAAGATGTAAACCAAATCAAGGAAGAGGGTGGAAGATAAGTGAATGGATGTGTGTTGCTTCAATTTTCCTTTTACAAAATATTACCCAATCCATCTCAAAGCTCAAAACTAAATTATTAAAGAGAAAACAAATTTGAATGCATAAAACCGAAACATGACAAGGAAAAGATAATGCAATTCATCTAACTACATGCAACCTAGTCTATCCTAAACTCAAGAAACCAAGGTCGAATCATGTCAAGTGGAACTTCTAATGAAAACATAGAAGTTTCTCCCCACATTTAGACCATAAGGTGTGATCGTACAAAATAGCAACAAAAGAAAGTGCTATGAAATCATCTACACTGACATGTGAAAATAGGAAGTGCAAACATAACAGTGCATTACTCTTAACTACTCTAACACATGGGGAACTCCGCAACATAAATAACCACTAGGCTTATGACAATACAAGACTCGAAAAATCATGTGAAAATATAGGCACCGAGACATGGGTCCATACTGAAAGTACTTTTCTAATAAATATCCTAAGGGATCATAGGAATAAACTTTAGGGATATACAAGGTAAGTTACTGAGAGAAATATCCATGCCATACATGATATAAACATGTTGATCATGATCCAAGTTGTCATGAGTGTAGGATTCTTGGATGAATGATGGAAAATATTCATTGAGATTATTCTCTCTTTCTTAACTATGGATTAGATATTTGTTTCAAAATGGATGAGGTGGTGGAAGCTCAATAGTCAAGTTAAATCTTCTTCCCTGAGGGTTGAAAATTTTTATGTGAAGAAAATAGGCATTCGTCACGAAGGCATCATCATCCCATGTGATGAAATTCTGTTGTACTATTCAACAAACCCCATTTTAATATATTATAAATTTCCTATGAAATTTATTATATTAAAAGATTGACCCTTTAATTTTAAAAATGCCTTTGATTTTATTTCTTCAAAAACCAAAAAAATTAAAAATATAAAATTAACATAAAAATTATTAATAAAGTCCTATAACCAAAGTTTAATACTTAGGATTTTTAACCAAAACCCAATTATTAAACCTTGATTATCCAAAAGAAGCCATAAGGCAAAGACCCCAGACCCGATGGAAAAACTAATGCATTTCTAAAATGTTGGGTGTGGAGTCTGATTATATTTTGTATTCAAAGGTATCCCCACATTGGACCCCAGTTCATAATGGGATGGAAACGCCGCCCGTAAAATATTTGCTGCAGGGGGGTTCTAGGGGGGGTGGCTACAACCTTTGGGAGCCCCCGCCTAGTGGGGGAATCAGGGGAAATGCCCCTGAAGCTAAGAATAGATGTAAAATTGCCTTGTAAAATGTTGTAATTTCATAGTCAATCTGGGTCGTTCATTAGGCGGAGATCTGATGGTATAGGTTATGTTTAATTTAGGGTTTTTTTGCCCTAGAAGGCAACCCCTCACTATATATGAGGGAATTGTATTGCGTCTATGTATATCTATATTCTGAGTGAGGAAGAGAGAGGAGATTGAGAGTGGATTACAGCGGATCTATTGTAGGTCGTGTCTCTTCAGTTTGTTGGATAATAGAAAAAGGACTAGTTGTTTCTCCATGGACGTAGCCCAAACTGGGTGAACCACATATATCTATCTATGTTATAGCTCCAAATCTCACTCTTATGGTCTGTGATGCTGCACTCATGGCCTAGGGAAACCCCTCCTTCTATACCTGGTCCAAAAATTTAAAAAACAGTGTTTTATCCCTTATACGCGACATTTCCCTGAGTTAAACGCGTGTATACGCGGGTAGGCATATACCCAACCCACGTATATGAATTAAAAAACTTAAAAAATATAAAACTCCTTAATTTCGGGTGGAGATCGCGGGTTTTACCTACTGATCACCTGTTAGTGCCCTTGGCCCAACTGTTCCCAACCAACTCCCAACTAAAAAACTACTTTGGGAGAAGTGTAAAAAGGCTTCAATGGGAAGGCCTAAGGGAGGAGATAAGAGAGAGAAAGGTTATTATGCTGAGATTTTTCCCTGACCAGCTCTGAAGATCCTTGCGCCTCCTGCGCTTCCCCCGTTTGTACAGGAAACCCTTGCTTCCTTGTGTGTTGATGTTCGTCCACTACTTGTGACATCATGGAGTAAGTCATGGAAGGAGTTTGTTAAAGGCTTGAGGCTGGACGAATCGAGAAGGAAGCTTTTCTTGGAGCCTGCGAAAGGATGACTCAGGTGAAATTATTTCCTTTCTGTACTTTATTTGTCTCTAATAAAAGAAACACATGTCTTGGTTCGTGATATAAATCTTCTTTATGTTTATGATATTCATGTTAGAATTCATATGTGAATGGTTGTTTAAATTTCATAACTAACTAACTTTCTTTATAACATGAAGATGGTTTCTTTTTAAGGTTTTGTCCGTATACTACTGTGCTCTCCGGAATTGGCTGTTTTGCAGGACAAAGGAGCAAAAGGAACTCAAAGAAGGGTTTGAACCCTAAAGGACCTTCTCAAATGTAGGACCTCAAGTACACCCCTTATCATAGAATCTGCTTATAATAGCGTAATGGCTGTGTGAATGTGTGTTTCTCTATATAGACAACTTTCAGTTTGCTAGGGTTTCCACCCAAAAGCCCTAGGGGAACATTTCCCTTAACAGAATTGGCGACTCCGTTGGGGACAACACTATTGTTGTTCCTAGTTTGGGTGTTTTCAAGCCAATCAGGGCTCAGCTACCTGTTTGTTGGCTGTTGCTGTATGGTCTGTTCTTGAATTGTAAGTTTTTCCAGTTTCTTCAGTTTGTTTTTCATTTTTCTTGAAATATTTTATATACGTTGTTTTTATTAGTTACAGAAGCATATATACGCATGTTTCCTTAAGTGAACCCATGTATACGTAGGTTTCCTTAGGCACAGTCGCGTATACCCGCAATTTGTACATAAGTACAGTCACACATATCTTGCAATTTTCAAGATTTTTAAATCTTTTTGTCTCTGAAGGTCTGTCTGATGGTTTGATTTAGTCTTGAACAATCACTTTCCAGTATCATTTGTTAGTTTTATAGCAAGCATCTTGTTCCAAATTCTCTCTGATTCTAAGAAGTATTGGTCTTGTTTTTGTTTTTGCAAGCGTCATCGTTTTTTGCTTAAGTACGCAAGATTTCTTGCTGGGAATCTTGGCTGCTCTGATTCATCAGGGCAGGAAGATTGATCTCAATCTTTGTGTTAAATAGTCAACTTGAAAAAGTGTTTGTTGCCTATTCTTCAATCACAAAGTTTCAGTCTTGTTGAGAGAATTTTTGAAAAGACATCTTTTTTGTTGCTTTTGAAGAAAACTTTTTGAAAAACTTGGTTTTGCTTTCTTGAACTTTGTTTTGATTTGGTTTCCTTTTAGTGAATGAAAGTGCTTTTTGTTTGTCTTGAAGCTTGTTTTTAGTGTTTATATGAAATGAATGGTAGCATCTCATATTCCATCTAAACATTCGAAGTGGCAAAATAAAAATTGATAAGAAAGCAACTTTCATTTCTTGATTTTAGAGTAGTTTTAAATCTTGCATCAACGTATATTTGTTGCATTAGGATAGATTTGCACATATCTTTAGGCATCCATAGATTTGTTAACTTTTGTTAGTGTGAATCTTGAATTAACGAAAAGAAAAGAAAATTTTGTTTTATTTGAAGTTCCTCTGAACCTTGTAGAGATTTCTTTTCATCGAAAAACGAAAACAAGTGCATTTGCATGTAGTTTGGTTTTTATTAATTTTTTTTGCGTCAAAACACCGCTAGTTTCACTTCCACTTATCCCATGACTTAAAGAAAAACCTATTTTAAAATCAAGCGCTAATTAAAATTCACTAAAACATTTTTATTATCAAGTTAGATACACCAACAAGTTTTAGGATTTTAGGCCCTTGGATTAGGCGAGTGGAGAGTTAACTCTTCAAGGCCATTTAAACTGTCAAACATAGGAGTCTGAATAGTGAGCGAAAATCCAATAGCATTAGGAAGACTAGGAAAGCTACGGATCTGGGAGTTAAGCACGAGGGTCTGTGAAGACAGGGAAGAGAGATACCCCCTCTCCTACTTGTCTGAACTTACCTCACGATTGTTCCACCTAGTTTCTGCAACGAGTTGGTATCCATAGTTGCTACTCCTAGAGATCTACACAGGTGGCTGAAGAGGGGAACCCCGTGGCACCTGAGGTCGACGTTGCATCACTCTCAACGGTACTACTGGAGGGCACCCTTGCGAAGCTTGGGGGCTTGCACTGGTGCAGGCTGTTGCTAAGAGGTCAGTGTAACCTCCTCTGTTACCTTCGCTGATAGGACTGGGCCGTCATTATCCCAGACTATCTTCGGAAGGCCCCTTACTCCACTTTCTTGTATTTTGGTGTCGGGTCCTCATCACCCGGAGCAGAAATACTTGGAATTTGTTTGACTAGCTGACTTCTTTTAGGGACTTTTTAGTGAGTGCTTTTTGCTCCTTGTGTATAGTTGGCTTTAGGTATTTTTGTCTAGTCACATTTGGACTTTGTGTTTTGAGTGATTGGCTTACCACTCTACCGATCTTGAAAGGCTTTTGGTCGTTCTTTCAGAAGCTGTGGAGTTGCCTCCTCAAGGGAAAAGGTTTTGATTTCTTATTCATATTCCTTGAAAAGTTATTTCTACATTCCCATAAGGGAAGGCTCTGCGGATCGGTTTGATATCGCTAATATTCCTATCGAAGCCAACCAAGGTACCCTTCCAAAAGGAGATACTTGTGCTTTTCCCTTCTTTGGAAACATTGGTACTCCCTTGATAACCACTTTGAATATTCCAGGGTTGAATGTTGGACTACCCATTTGGCTATGGTCCACTCTGAATATTCCAAATTCTCTTAAGGCTTCTCAGTTGAATGCTTTATTTCAAGGGCATCACATGGGTGCTAATTGTTCATCTTCTTTCAAAGAGAAATCTGGGATTCCTTCTTCTCCTCCTTCTTGTAACAAGAAATCTAAAAAGAGGAGAAAGAGGAAGTCAAAGAAGAAGAATAATTCAATCCCTTCATCCTCAACCTCTGCCAGTCATGTTGGAGATAAGTATTCAGCCGCTGCAAGTCATGCTAGGGGCATGAGTCTAGTCACTGTGGGTCATAATAGCAACGAGTCACCGACCTCTGCAAGCCATGTTCAGGACTCTCTGCAAACCACTGCTAGTCATGTTGGCGGAATGGAGGTTGATAAGAAACCTGGACGTAGAAGTTTTAAACCTAAGTTCCCTTGTAAGATATGCAAGGGAGACCATCTTACTCATTTATACCCTGGTATTCAAGAGGTTCAAAGGATATGGTCCGAGTCTGAAATTACTTCTACTCCTAAATCTGATATGGTTTCTCATCAATCCCATCAACCATTGGTTGATAATGTGGTAGAAACAGTGCAATCGCTGGCCGATTACACTCCTATTTCGGGGGGTGAAGTGCCTAGCAAAAGAGTCTGTTTGATCTCTAGTAGAGAGTCTTCTATTATAGGGGGCATTCCACTTTCTTCGAATGTTCCCCCTCCAAGTTCTAGGAGTGTTTCCTTTGATTGGGATAGTCTTGTTGAGCCTTGTTTTCCTTCTGCTGCACCTTTGCAAATAAAGGTTAGAGTGAATTCCAAAAATGTCTATCGATGTATGGTGGATGAAGGATCCTCTACAAGTATTATATCCTCTTTGACATGGAAGGCTTTGGGTTCCCCAAAGTTGTTGACAGCTCAGAGTCAGTTGTTAGCCTATGAAAGAAGACCTGGTGAATCTATGGGTGTTCTTCCTCAATTGCCTATCACTTTAGGTGGGAAGACTATCTTAATCGATGTGATGGTGGTTGATAGCCCTTTAGACTTTAATATGCTACTTGGCCATGATTATGTCTATGCTATGAATGCTGTGGTGTCTTCACTCTTTTGAGTAATGTGCTTTCCTCATAACGGGAATATTGTCACTATTGATCAACTTGCATATGATAATTACCACCCTAATTCGACTTTACTACAGAATGCCCCCTGGTTTGTTCCAAGTGTTCAAATAGACTCTACCCCACCATGGGTCAATTATGTGGCATTAAATCCTCAATGTTCAATCGCTTCTAAGAAGGATCCTTTGAACTGTTATTCTCCTTCTTGGGACTTGGTCCCGACAGTTGACCGAGAGATTCTTCCTATAGGGACATGGGACCCCTTAATTCCCTCTTTTAATCCTTGGAGTTCTCATGATTTCTTAGAACTTATTTTGCCCTCACAGGAGGAAATCTTTGAAGCCATGAGTCTTGACTACCAAAGGAGTCCTTGGTTTCCCTGCAAGGGGTTTGCCCAGAAGAGCTATTATACATAAGCCGAAAGGTTGCGTGGTTCCCTGTACCATATTGTATACATAAGGTACGCATTTTCACGTTTTGTATTCTATAACACAAGATTTTATATGAAGTTTATATGTGGGATGCATTAACTTCTTGTCTAGTGTTCCTATTTATGTTTACAGAACTTGGAAAATTTCTCCGTTGAAAGTTTATGGTTGGTCCGTTCTGACAGGTATTGGCTCTCGAAACTGGCATATAGTTTAGGTTCTTCTGCCTGCATTGTGCACTTATCAGTTTCCTTTCCCATTTGGCCTTAGGATCGACCCCACCAAGTTATGGTGTGGAACCTTCTCATTGCTTAGAAGTATCATGACTTGTGTGGTAGAGCCGACCTTATCATGGGTGCCCTAGTTAGTACCTTGTTGTCACCTGGCACTCATGCTAATTTTCTGTCCCTAGGCTCAGGAGTCCTCTTTAGTCCCGCCATGACTTATGCAATGAAGCCTCATTCCTCTTTTCTTCTTCACTTCGTTTTCGCCTTATACCCTAGAGGCTCCTTTGTGTTGAGTTTTACTACTGCATTGTATGTTGACTATTTGCACCTTTTGACCCAGAGCCGTCTTCACTTCGACTCGTGTTTAAGACAACTTTTGACCATGACGACTGCAAAATCAACCTTTCATACCTTTGAATTCTGCAGCTTGACACACCTTGACCCATGGAAGGAATGCACCTTTTAGTGTCACTGACCAGTTTTCACCTCCCTACATTGAACATAGGAACGTTCCTTTCCCAGGAATGTTCCTTTCCCAGGAACTAGATCATCTGTTTCACCGACACTCGTTTTTTCCACTGTACTATAGCATTCTTTTATTTTTTTTCAAGCTTAATAGAAAAAGATAAAAAATTAAATATTCCAAAAAGAGCAGGAACGGGACAATATTTCCATTTATTGTTGGTGGCTAGAGACATTCGTGTCACCCTTGAACAAAGCACTCAAAGCAAAGTCTCCTCCATTTGTGCGGGATTTCATTTGACTTAGGTACACCTTAACCTTGTTATTGAGTTAGTTCTCCCCTGATTGGTTATCTCCTCCAATCATATGGAGGGTTCGTTCGTGCCTCCTGCATGACGAACTTATACAGAGTCATCATATGCTGCCACATAGTCACATTGAGTTGTGCTTTTGTTCAAGGGAAGTTAGCCTGAGTCGGCCTCTCTGAAGTGTCTCTTGACTCATCTTTCAGTCATCCATCCTTGGTTGTCAGTATCATGTCTATCATCACATCAGCTATATTGGTCCTTTACTCGTGCTGGTTTGAGAAGGTCTCCATTGACTTCTTGCTGGCGGGTCTTGTCCTTATCGACGACAACAGCTTTCTCTGAGGACAGGCCTAGAGCTGCACCCTGGCCCTATTTTCATTTTTGATAGGTCACCTTGTGCTCAACATCGATCAGTATCATGGATCTTTGACTGAGTGGTTTCCCTTGTGTTTGACATTAGCTTACATTATCACACATTGGGATTCATGCAGTACCTTGGTTTCCATTTGACCCTATTGGTGGATACCTCACCTCTATGTCAGCTTCCATTATTGGTTGGTTCAGAGGGTTTTTGTCATGTGCTAGCCACATCTTGTGTACGCAGGAAACGTACTTCGGTTGGGTTAGTACATCTCTTTCATCCAATTCCTTCCACATTATTGGCCTACGGGTTACACTCACACTAGATTGATGGAGGATGCCTTAATGCCTTCATTCTAGCGGATCTTTCCCTATTGACTCTGACTCATTGCTCTGGCACAAAGATCTAGAGTCCATTTGGCAGTACCTTGGGGTTTGCAGTCATTAGTGGCAGATCCTTCGCCATTGACAGTGAGAATCCATCATTGTCTCTTGATCGATAGATTCTTACAGGTGTTCGACTCCAACTCATCTATTCACACTTTTTAGTCTGTACTGGGTACCTTGACAGTCATTATCATTATCAGTTAGTAGTCTTGCATTTGTTAACGATATACATCAATGACTGGTAATCAAACAATTTCTCACATGGTTGACTTTAGATCATTTATTCCCATGGTGTAGAAATGTACCACGGCTGTCGGTGAAGACCTCAGGTTGTATCAGCATTCATTGGTTCACTTGATAGTTGCTCCTGTTGCTTCTAGTTGATATCACTCCACCTTATATGTTGCAGTTACTCATGGCGACATTATATATGCTGGCACCTGAGTTTGCAGTGTAGTACCATCCTATTCAATCATGTTCAATTGGTACCTTTTGGGATCAGCCTTTGATATCAGTGACCCGTTGCATCTTTCAGCATCATTGACAGTATTATATGTGATATTCAGACATGTACTCGTTCGATCATGATCAGATGATCCATTATGTATTTTCCAGTCATTTATACTTGTATACTTAGTGGATCCGCTTGTACTTGATATGCGGACATGCTTTACTTTTTCTGAGCATGGGTATGCCCCCCTCAGATAGTGTTTCTTTCTGATTACCTTTTGTGGCTTGGCAGGCTGAACTCTGGTGAAGTCCTTCTCAGTTTTTGACAGATTTCCTTTCCATGTACTTGCTTAATACATTTTGGCCATCATGTACCCCTTCTGACCTCATATATTAGGGGGCATCTGTTATAGCTCCAAATCTCACTCTTATGGTTTGTGATGCTGCACTCATGGCCTAGGGCAACCCCTCTGTTGGGTAGGTAAATCCCCTCTGCGGACAGAGGCGGTCCCACTAGCCTATAACAGAACTAGCCACAATCAAACCACGCTGCTACGCAAGTTGCTAGTTATGCATCAAAGGTGAATCAAGAAGACCAACCTGGAGTCCAACGCTATGATTGAAGCAGAGTTGATATCCCCGCTCCCTCACTCCAACAGATCATAAACGAACACCTGCACATGCAAAGGAAGAGACAGATACCAACATAAAAGCTACTAAGGCACAACTATATTTCAGTCAGAAAGGAAATAAATCAACACATCACCATAATAGACAATGAGATTGGAACTATAATAGCAGTCGCTCATCAATTAATAATAAACAGGAAAAGTTACAACCATTGTTCTGACGTTGACCCTTCTCCTGGCTGGGTGAGTAACTATATGTGTCTTGCAATGCATCTCCTCTCCGGCAGCATAACCTCTCTAGCACTCACTAGCATTCCTCCAAGAACTCAAGAACTCAACATCTAGCACTCCATGACTAATGACTATCACTATTATCACTAGCTTGTCCAATGCATAATGACAAGCTTATATAGATGAAGAAGGGAGGAGGATACGATGAACCGGGACACCTTTTGTGGATTAACATTATCCCCAAAAGCCATTAAAGATGGAGCTAGGATAGAGCTCGACATAAAGCTGATTTTTTATCCTCAGAAAAGCTCCATGTAATGAAGGAAACAACAGCCGGACGTGCGTTAAGGCAAAAAGCATGACTAAACTTGGTTGGCGCGACTGTTGCTCTAAGACAGAGCGCCAATGGTCGCGCCCTCTTTTGAGGATCTCCATGATTGGCGCGGGTAAGATACTGTGGACTTGTGCCAATGAAAAAAGAGCATTTTTCAGGGATAATCTGGAGGAGGTGTCTTCAGGGAACATGAAGTACATACTCAGGGGAACATAATGCAAGTGTTTTTAGACTTTGTCACTTCTTATAACTCCCAGAATGAGTCCTCCAAGGTATGACAAGAGGAGTAACAGGTATGGTGACAAATTACTGTGTAACAGATGCCCCCTAAAGCATGAAGTCCGAGATGTGGAGAGGGGTGAAATGCTTTACAAGAACACACAAGAACACATAAGAGCACATATGGTTACTGCCGCCGAGGATCTGTATTAAGAGACATGACTGATAGTTCAATTACATGATGTACGTGGTATGGTCGTAGCCATCCATAAGAGAGTACATAAATAATCTAGATCCATAGTATGGACGCAGCCATCTGGTTAGGATAAATGAATTGACTCAGGTATGGTTGCAGCCATCCAGTGAATGAGTCAAGTATCAAGAATCACGCCTGGATTACAACAGACACAATCCAGGGTCTTGCGCTCCATCTCGCCCCGAACAAGAGTACAAGTTCAAGCATGTGAATATATGAGCTGAAGTCGAACATGCATGAACATCGTCTGATTACTAGTCAATAGTGGAAACTGTTAACAGACGCGAGAGGTACCACCAATAATGACAATGGTCCTGAAGGTACTATAGGTACAATCTACGGCGCGTGAATTAATGATCTGAAGTCGAACGCCCGTAGAAACATTCGATCGGAGGCCAATGATGAAAACCTCATGTATAACACGAAGAACTTGCCATTGAGGCATGCAGGCTCCAAGGCACCGGAAAGGAGTCTCTAGATCAACTTCCTGGATAATGAGTGGAAGTCGACAGGAAGTGACCTTGATCAAAGGTGGGCCATAATGTTTCCCACATCATCGACACGAGACAGAGAGATAAAGTTGTGAATCAAGATTGTGCGGACTATCAGAGGGAGGTTGTTTCTTTGCAGAGGTCAACTTCTCTTGAACATATCGGTGACACATTAACAGAATTGGCAGTATTTGACATCAATGTATCAAAGGTCATGATGACGAGGCAATGAGTGGATGAGAGGTCAAACAAGGTGCCCAAGTCCATGGAAGCAAGTGAAAGATATGAGATGAGATATCCCCACCCCGGACACGAAAGCAAAAAGTGCCATGTTCAAGAACGACATACTGCCGTTACGGTAATAATTATGGTTCAAAAATTTTCTTTTCCCCCCGCCATTTCTGGCGAGTACCCCAGTTATTTTTAGCAAGCTTGATGGGGATAGCATGTGCTTGTGTTGTGACAAAATCCGATGTCATTAAGTTTTAACGAGTCTGACAGAGGAAGAAATCGGTGTCTTTTCATGTTTAGAGAGTTTGAAAAGACAGCAGAAAAGGAAACTCCAGGGATGCCCTTTTTCGTAAAGTTGTGTCTCTCGGGCCCGAAAAAGTATAAAATAATACCCGAAAGAACCGCCCGATCATTACGATCGAGGAGTACTTTTCATAATTAGTGATTTCGACCCGAAAAAGTAAAAAAGCGGTCAAAACCACGTCGCTTCGTAACCACTAACGAGTTCGAAACGACAAAAACCCGGTAATCTTTTTATGTTTTAACGGTCGTCAAAAAGAACTTAAAATGACCGCCCCTTATTACCATTTAACGAGTCAAGAGGAGCAACTCGGCAATATTTTCCTCTTTAAATGGTCAGAAAAGAGCTGAAAGCAGACCTTGAAGTAACCTTTTCTGGTGTTTTACCGAGCTCGAAAAAGCCGAAAAAAGGAGCTCGTTATGTTGCTTGAGTGGCACTAATCCCTGTCAACATACAAAAACAGCGTAAAACCCTACTTTGACATAAAAACATTCAAAAAAACATTATTTTAATGTATTTTTAAGCCAAAAGAAGTTATAAATAGTAAAATGGTAAAAAATAAAATTACTTTTCACTTTTTACCTTGTGAGTTTACCGTTGGAGGGTTTTGGGTGCAAATTTCAACTGCTGATTGCGACCAATCCAGGAGACCATTCGAGCCGCCGTTTGAAACAGGTAAGAGGCCTCATCCTTAGCTTCATTTTTATTCCATTCTTTCAGTTTTCCATCAATAGAATGATCCTCTGCAAGGGGTATTGCAAAAAATAGGGTTGCGCCCATTGGCGCGAGTTTCCCACGCGGGTTCGCGCCAATGGGCTATTTTCCTAAAAGGAGTTGCGCCATTTTCGCGACTGTTTGGAAAAAAGTCGCGCCAACTGCGCGAACCAATTTTCACATAATTTTGACCGTTGAACCTGCAATTTTCTTTGATTTTTGGTTTCACCATTGGTCTTATGATGACATTTTGGTGTTTTGGTTGCAGGAATTGGTCAGAATGGCTATAGAATGGAGAGAAAGGGAACATGAGGCCATAGATGCTTTGGCATTGGAAGATGACGCATGCATGGATGCTTTGCGAGATTGTGGCTTGAAAAAATTCTTCCTTACCTCATATCTACGTGCACAGCCCGAGTTACTAAGGTTTATTGTGGACGCCTGGGATATTGAGGATCAGGTATTCCGCCTGAAAGACCAGACATTGGAGTTGGATGTCTCTGATGTCTATTTTATTACTGGACTATCTCGGCGGGGTGCACGGCCCATCTTGACCAGTAGTAGACCTTCTGGGAAAAGATGGGGGAGGTAATGGCCAGAGTTTGTCCTGGGGCCCATTTTGGATCCAACAATGCCAAGGTGGACATTGTCACTATCCCAGATTTGGTGCTACGAGTGGTACTATTCACTATCACTCGGACGGCTGGGGTACAGGCACCCCACGAGGCCAGCAAGAATCACTTGCTGCTGGCAACTGAGTGCCTACACCCTACATTATTTGATTGGGCCACGGTAGTAACAACAAATATTAAGAGGCAGCTTACCAAATGTAAGCGTGATGGTAATAAACAGTTCGGATATGGATCCATCATAGTATCGTTTTTCCTGGAGCGGCTACCGATATTCCGGATCCTAGGAGGTATAGTGGCAGATCCAGTGCCACGGGAGCCAAATGAAGAACTCGGGCCTCCAGGCCATTTGCTGGCCCCCACCCCCTCTGGGCATAAGTGGTGCACTTGGGAAGCACTTGGTTCCCCACTGCTTCTGCCTGAGATGAGAAACCTTACAGGTTTCCATCGAGAAATCACTCGACCTTTAGGAATTCTTCCCAATGTACCTATCACATTAGAAGGGAAGACTATTCAAATGGGTGTCATGGTAGTCCAAGGTCCGTTAGATTACAATTTACTCCTTGGACGAGACTATATTTATCGCATACGTGCTATTATGTCCTCAGTCTTGAGAGTGATGTGTTTTCCGCATGAAGGAAGAACGATCAAAGTTGTAGACCAACTTTCCTTCCCCGGTTCACACTTCACATATAGTCATCTACCATTCCTAAATGGTCTTATTTCCACAGGAAATAACCCAGCCTCCACCCCGTCATTCTGATGACGGCAGCTGCCCCGGGTGCGTGACTAAAGCCCGGGGGGCATGCATCCTCCTTCAAAATCGAGTCTTTCCAAGTAAACCTTCATTCCATCCACTCTGTGAATTCCATGAAGCTTGGGGGGCATGTACCTCGATTTTGCATCTTCATGCTGGGGGCATGCAACAAAATTTCTGGGGGCATGCAACAAATTTTGTTTTAACAAGCAAAGTTCTCCATGGTTCAAGCTTGTGTAAAAATGAACCCATACCTTATTTACATCCCGTGATTGCCTTTTATCTGCTACATGAGCCTTGGTTGTTTCATTCCATCGCCACCATCTCTTTGGCCGATCATATGCTTTCACTTGGTTGTTTCTCTTTTCCTGAGGAACCACAGCAATGAGTGGTTTTATTAGCCAGCCTCTTAACCTTTACATGTTTCGAGTAAGTTCCACAATTACCGGAACCAGTTTCTATCCTTTATACCACTCGTTCCTTCAGGATGAGTCGCCTTTACGCTCTTTTCTGACTCATAAAATATGAAAAGATTGCCGAGTATTTTTCCTTTTTGACTCGTTAAAGAAAATAAAAATGGAGGTTCGCCAAATTGTTGGGTAGGTAAACCCCCTCCGCAGACAGAGGCAATCCCACTAGCCTATAACAGAACTAGCCACAATCAAACCATGCTGCTACGCAAGTTCCTAGTTATGCATCAAAGGTGAATCAAGAAGACCAACCTGGAGTCCAACGCTATGATTGAAGCAGAGTTGATATCCCCGCTCCCTCGCTCGAACAGATCATAAACGAACACCTGCACATGCAAAGGAAGAGACAGATACCAACATAAAAGCTACCAAGGCACAACTATATTTCAGTCAGAAAGGAAATAAATCAACACATCACCATAATAGACAATGAGATTGGAACTATAATAGCAGTCGCTCATCAATTAATAATAAACAGGAAAAGTTACAACCATTGTTCTGACGTTGACCCTTCTCCTGGCTGGGTGAGTAACTATATGTGTCTTGCAATGCATCTCCTCTCCGGCAGCATAACCTCTCTAGCACTCACTAGCATTCCTCCAAGAACTCAAGAACTCAACATCTAGCACTCCATGACTAATGACTATCACTATTATCACTAGCTTGTCTAATGCATAATGACAAGCTTATATAGATGAAGAAGGGAGGAGGATACGATGAACTGGGACACCTTTTGTGGATTAACATTATCCCCAAAAGCCATTAAAGATGGAGATAGGATAGAGCTCGACATAAAGCTAATTTTTTATCCTCAGAAAAGCTCCATGTAATGAAGGAAACAACAGCCCTACGTGTGTTAAGGCAAAATGCATGACTAAACTTGGTTGGCGCGACTGTTGCTCTAAGACAGAGCGCCAATGGTCGCACCCTCTTTTGAGGATCTCCATGATTGGCGCGGGTAAGATACTGTGGACTTGCGCCAATGAAAAAAGAGCATTTTTCAGGGATAATCTGGAGGAGGTGTCTTCAGGGAACATGAAGTACATACTCAGGGGAACATAATGCAAGTGTTTTTAGACTTTGTCACTTCTTATAACTCCCGGAATGAGTCCTCCAAGGTACGACAAGAGGAGTAACAGGGATGGTGACAAATTACTGTGTAACAGATGCCCACTAAAGCATGAAGTCCGAGAGGTGGAGAGGGGTGAAATGCTTTACAAGAACACACGAGAACACATAAGAGCACATATAGTTACTGCCGCCGAGGATCTGTATTAAGAGACATGACTGATAGTTCAATTACATGATGTACATGGTATGGTCGCAGCCATCCATAAGAGAGTACATAAATAATCTAGATCCATAGTATGGACGCAGCCATCTAGTTAGGATCAATGAATTGACTCAGGTATGGTCGCAGCCATCCAGTGAATTAGTCAAGTATCAAGAATCACGCCTGGATTACAACAGACACAATCCAGGGTCTTGCGCTCCATCTCGCCCCGAACAAGAGTACAAGTTCAAGCATGTGAATATATGAGTTGAAGTCGAACGTGCATGAACATCGTATGATTACCAGTCAATAGTGGAAACTGTTAACAGACGCGAGAGGTACCACCAATAATGACAATGGTCCTCAAGGTACTATAGGTAAAATCTACGGCGCGTGAATTAATGATCTGAAGTCGAACGCCCGTAGAATCATTTGATCGGAGGCCAATGATGAAAACCTCACGTCGAACACGAAGAACCTTCCATTGAGGCATGCAGGCTCCAAGGCACCGGAAAGGAGTCTCTAGATCAACTTCCTGGATAATGAGTTGAAGTCGACAGGAAGTGACCTTGATCAAAGGTGGGCCATAATGTTTCCCACATCATCGACACGAGACAGAGAGATAAAGTTGTGAATCAAGATTGTGCGAACTATCAGAGGGAGGTTGTTTCTTTGCAGAGGTCAACTTCTCTTGAACATATCGGCGGCACATTAACAGAATTGGCAGTATTTGACATCAATGTATCAAAGGTCAAGATGACGAGGCAATGAGTGGATGAGAGGTCAAACAAGGTGCACAAGTCCATGGAAGCAAGTGAAAGATATGAGATGAGATATCCCCACCCCGGACACGAAAGCAAAAAGTGCCATGTTCAAGAGCGACATACTGTCGTTACGGTAATAATTATGGTTCAAAAATTTTCTTTTCCCCCCTCCATTTCTGGCGAGTACCCTAGTTATTTTTAACAAGCTTGATGGGGATAGCATGTGCTTGTGTTGTGACAAAATCCGATGTCATTAAGTTTTAACGAGTCTGACAAAGGAAGAACTCGGCATCTTTTCATGTTTAGAGAGTTTGAAAAGACAGCAGAAAAGGAAACTCCAGGGATGCCCTTTTTCGTAAAGTTGTGTCTCTCGGGCCCGAAAAAGTATAAAATAATACCCGAAAGAACCGCCCAATCATTACGATCGAGGAGTACTTTTCATAATTAGTGATTTCGACCCGAAAAAGTAAAAAGGTGGTCAAAACCACGTCGCTTCGTAACCATTAACGAGTTTGAAACGACAAAAACCCGGTAATCTTTTTATGTTTTAACGGTCGTCAAAAAGAACTTAAAATGACCGCCCCTTATTACCATTTAACGAGTCAAGAGGAGCGAATCAGCAATATTTTCCTCTTTAAATGGTCAGAAAAGAGTTGAAAGCAGACCTTGAAGTAACCTTTTCTGGTGTTTTATCGAGCTCGAAAAAGCCGAAAAAGGGAGCTCGTTATGTTGCTTGAGTGGCACTAATCCCTGTCAACATACAAAAACAGCGTAAAACCCTACTTTGACATAAAAACATTCACAAAAACATTATTTTAATGTATTTTTAAGCCAAAAGAAGTTATAAATAGTAAAATGGTAAAAAATAAAATTACTTTTCACTTTTTACCTTGTGAGCTTACCGTTGGAGGGTTTTGGGTGCAAATTTCAACTGTTGATTGCGACCAATCCAGGAGACCATTCGAGCCGTCGTTTGAAACAGGTAAGAGGCCTCATCCTTAGCTTCATTTTTATTCCATTCTTTCAGTTTTCCATCCACAGAATGATCCTCTGCAAGGGGTATTGCAAAAAATAGGGTTGTGCCCATTGGCGCGAGTTTCCCATGCGGGTTCGCGCCAATGGGCTATTTTCCTAAAAGGAGTCGCGCCATTTTTGCGACTGTTTGGAAAACAGTCGCGCCAACTGCGCGAACCAATTTTCACATAATTTTGACCGTTGAACCTGCAATTTTCTTTGATTTTTGGTTTCACCATTGATCTTATGATGACATTTTGGTGTTTTGGTTGCAGGAATTGGTCAGAATGGCTATAGAATGGAGAGAAAGGAAACATGAGGCCATAGATGCTTTGGCATTGGAAGATGACGCATGCATGGATGCTTTGCGAGATTGTGGCTTGAAAAAATTCTTCCTTACCTCATATCTACGTGCACAGCCTGAGTTACTAAGGTTTATTGTGGACGCCTGGGATATTGAGGATCAGGTATTCCGCCTGAAAGACTAGACATTGGAGTTGGATGTCTCTGATGTCTATTTTATTACTGGACTATCTCGGCGGGGTGCATGGCCCATCTTGACCGGTAGTAGACCTTCTGGGGAAAAGATGGGGGAGGTAATGGCCAGAGTTTGTCCTGGGGCCCATTTTGGATCCAACAGTGCCAAGGTGGACATTGTCACTATCCCAGATTTGGTGCTACGAGTGGTACTATTCACTATGACTCGGACGGCTGGGGTACAGGCACCCCACGAGGCCAGCAAGAACCACTTGCTGCTAGCAACTGAGTGCCTACACCCTACATTATTTGATTGGGCCACGGCAGTAACAACAAATATTAAGAGGCAGCTTACCAAATGTAAGCGTGATGGCAATAAACAGTTCGGATATGGATCCATCATAGTATCGTTTTTCCTGGAGCGGCTACCGATATTCCGGATCCTAGGAGGTATAGTGGCAGATCCAGTGCCACGGGAGCCAAATGAAGAACTCGGGCCTCCAGGTCATCTGCTGGCCCCCACCCCCTCTGGGCATAAGTGGTGCACTTGGGAAGCACTTGCTTCCCCACTGCTTCTGCCTGAGATGAGAAACCTTACAGGTTTCCATCGAGAAATCACTTGACCTTTAGGAATTCTTCCCAATGTACCTATCACATTAGAAGGGAAGACTATTCAAATGGGTGTCATAGTAGTCCAAGGTCCGTTAGATTACAATTTACTCCTTGGACGAGACTATATTTATCGCATACGTGCTATTGTGTCCTCAGTCTTCAGAGTGATGTGTTTTCCGCATGAAGGAAGAACGATCAAAGTCGTAGACCAACTTTCCTTCCCCGGTTCACACTTCACATATAGTCATCTACCATTCCTAAATGGTCTTATTTCCACAGGAAATAACCCAGCCTCCACCCCGTCATTCTGATGACGGCAGATGCCCCGAGTGCGTGACTAAAGCCCGGGGGGCATGCATCCTCCTTCAAAATCGAGTCTTTCCAAGTAAACCTTCATTCCATCCACTCTGTGAATGCCATGAAGCTTGGGGGGCATGTACCTCGATTTTGCATCTTCATGCTGGGGGCATGCAACAAAATTGCTGGGGGCATGCAACAAATTTTTTTTTAACAAGCAAAGTTCTCCATGGTTCAAGCTTGTGTAAAAATGAACCCATACCTTATTTACATCCCGTGATTGCCTTTTATCTGCTAAATTCTGCTAGATGAGCCTTGGTTGTTTCATTCCATCGCCACCATCTCTTTGGCCGATCATATGCTTTCACTTGGTTGTTTCTCTTTTCCTGAGGAACCGCAGCAATGAGTGGTTTTATTAGCCAGCCTCTTAACCTTTACATGTTTCGAGTAAGTTCCACCATTACCGGAACCAGTTGCTATCCTTTATACCACTCATTGCTTCAGGACGAGTCGCCTTTACGCTCTTTTCTTACTCTTAAAATATGAAAAGATTGCCGAGTATTTTTCCTTTTTGACTCGTTAAAGAAAATAAAAAAGGAGGTTCGCCAAATTGTTGGGTAGGTAAATCCCCTCTGCGGACAGAGGCGATCCCACTAGCCTATAACAGAACTAGCCACAATCAAACCACGCTGCTACGCAAGTTCCTAGTTATGCATCAAAGGTGAATCAAGAAGACCAACCTGGAGTCCAACACTATGATTGAAGCAGAGTTGATATCCCCGCTCCCTCGCTCCAACAGATCATAAACGAACACCTACACATGCAAAGGAAGAGACAGATACCAACATAAAAGCTACCAAGGCACAACTATATTTCAGTCAGAAAGGAAATAAATCAACACATCACCATAATAGACAATGAGATTGGAACTATAATAGCAGTCGCTCATCAATTAATAATAAACAGGAAAAGTTACAACCATTGTTCTGACGTTGACCCTTCTCCTGGCTGGGCGAGTAACTATATGTGTCTTGCAATGCATCTCCTCTCCGGCAGCATAACCTCTCTAGCACTCACTAGCATTCCTCCAAGAACTCAAGAACTCAACATCTAGCACTCCATGACTAATGACTATCACTATTATCACTAGCTTGTCCAATGCATAATGACAAGCTTATATAGATGAAGAAGGGAGGAGGATACGATGAACTGGGACACCTTTTGTGGATTAACATTATCCCCAAAAGCCATTAAAGATGGAGATAGGATAGAGCTCGACATAAAGCTGATTTTTTATCCTCAGAAAAGCTCCATGTAATGAAGGAAACAACAACCAGACGTGCGTTAAGGCAAAAAGCATGACTAAACTTGGTTGGCGCGATTGTTGCTCTAAGACAGAGCGCCAATGGTCGCGCCCTCTTTTGAGGATCTCCATGATTGGTGTGGGTAAGATACTGTGGACTTGCGCCAATGAAAAAAGAGCATTTTTCAGGGATAATCTGGAGGAGGTGTCTTCAGGGAACATGAAGTACATACTCAGGGGAACATAATGCAAGTGTTTTTAGACTTTGTCACTTCTTATAACTCCCGGAATGAGTCCTCTAAGGTACGACAAGAGGAGTAACAGGGATGGTGACAAATTACTGTGTAACACCCTCCTTCCAGACCTGGTCCAAAAATTTAAAAAACAGTGTTTTATCCCTTATACGTGACATTTCCTTGAGTTAAACGCGTGTATACACGGGTAGGCATATACCAAACCCGTTTATACATATAAAAACACTTAAAAAAATATAAAACTCCTTAATTTCAGGTGGAGATCGCAGGTTTTACCTGCTGATCACCTGTTAGTGCTCGTGGCCCAACTGTTCCCAACCAACTCGCAACTAAAAAACTACTTTAGGAGAAGTATAAAAAGGCTTCAATGGGAAGGCCTAAGGGAGGAGAGAAGAGAGAGAAGGGTTATTATGCTGAGATTTTTCCTTGACTAGGTCTGAAGATCCTTGTGCCTCGTCCACTTCCCCCATTTGTACAGGAAACCCTTGTTTCCTTATGTGTTGATGTTCATCCACTACTTGTGACATCATGGAGTAAGTCATGGAAGGAGTTTGTTAAAGGATTGAGGCTGGACGAATCCGGAAGGAAGCTTTGCTTGGAGCCTGCAAAAGGACGACTCAAGTGAAATTATTCCTTTTCTGTACTTTATTTGTCTATAATAAAAGAAACACATGTCTTGGTTCGTGATATAAATCTTCTTCATGTTTATGATATTCATGTTAGAATTCATATGTGAATGGTTGTTTAAATTTCATAACTAACTACCTTTCTTTATAACATGAAGATGGTTTCTTTATAAGGTTTTGTCCATATACTGCTGTGCTCTCCGGAATTGGCTGTTTTGCAGGACAAAGGAGCAAAAGGAACTCGAAGAAGGGTTTGCACCCTAAAGGACCTTCTCGAACGTAGGACCTCTGGTATGCCCCTTATCATAGAATTTGCTTATAATAGCGTAATGGCTGTGTGAATGTGTGCTTCTTTGTATAGACAACTTTCAGTCTGCTAGGGCTTCAACCCAAAATCCCTAGGGGAACATTTCCCTTAACAATGTATCTATTGTTTAATGTGTTTCCTATGTTTATACTTCTACAATATTTTTTGTGTTCCATTGCTTTGTAATATATAATTCTCTAACAACTGATATCAGAGCTGAAGGTCTTTTTGGCTAATAAAATCGTAGAAGAGAAGGGTTCCTAGTTCGATTGGCAGCAATGGCAGAAGATGGTAGGTTTAGGGTCAAAAAATTTAACGGCCAAAACTACCAGCTGTGGAAGATGTAGACGGAAGATTATTTGTACCAGAGAGTTCTGTACCAACCATTGAGCGGAAAGACAAGGAAGCCGACGAGTATGACAGACACAGAATGGGATATTCTCGACAGAAAAGCACTTGGAACAATACGGTTGTGCCTAGCGGCATTGGTAGCGTTTAATGTTTCAAAGGAAATGACAACAGAGGGTTTAATGTCGACATTGGCCAAACTATATGAAAAACCCTCAGCCTGAAATAAGGTATTTCTTATGAAGAGTTTATTTAATATGAAGATGTTAGAAGGTGGATCTATTGCTGATCATTTAAATGAATTTAATACAATTACCAGTCAGTTAAGTTCTGTAGGGGTAAATTTTTATGATGAAGTTAGGGCTCTATTATTTTTGTGCTCATTGCCAGAAAGTTGGAATGATTTAGTTACGGCCATTAGTAACTCTGTCTCTTGATCTAGTACTTTAAAGGTTAATGATGTTGTCAATGCAATCCTTGGTGAGGAAATGCGACACAAAAGCTCCTCTCAGGTAATGCTTTGACTGTAAAGACTAGAGGGAAGAAAAATGGGAAGAGGAAAGAGCCCTAGATATTAGAGTAAGTCAAGAAAAGGTAGATCCAAGTCCAGATCGGGCATAATGTGCTGGAAATGTGGGAAGAAAGGACACTAGAAGAAAGACTCCAAGTCTCGAAAGGGAAAATAAGGAGACATGCAACAAGAAACTAATCATGATGGCAATGTAACAGGTGATGTGTTGCAATATGCTTTGATTCTTCCATTAGAAAATATTATTTATGCTTGGGTGGTAGACTCAGGGGCCTCATTGCATTCCAAAACTCATAGGAAACATTTTTATGATTATGTTCAATGAGATTTTGGACAGGTTCGATTGGGTGATGATAAACCCTGTAAAATCATTGGAATGGGTGCAGTTTTCATAAAAAAGCAAAATGGAAACTAATGGCTATTGAAGGAGGTAAGGTGCGTTCTAGATCTGAAGAAAATCTGATTTCAATAGGGCAGTTGGGAGGTGAAGGTTGCGTAACTACTTTCATAGATAAAACCTGGAAGGTCACTAAAGGATCATTGGTAATAACGAAAGGAGGAAAGATTGGTACATTGTATTTATGCAATGGTATTTCTAATTCTGTTAATGCTTTAACCTCTACAGGAGAAGATACAGCATTGTGGCATCATAGGCTCCGGCACATGAGTGAGAAGGGGATGCAGATTCTTCACTCAAGAAATTTGTTGCCAAGTTTGAAGCATGTTGATTTAAAATTTTGTGAGAACAATATTTATGGAAAACAAAAGAGAGTCAGATTCATTAGAGTTGGGAAAGAAAAGAAGAGTGAAAAAATAGAGCTTGTGCATACAGATGTATGGGGACCTTCTCAGGTATCATCTCTTGGTGGCTCTCGTTATTATGTTACCTTTATTGATGATGCAACTAGAAAAACCTGGATTTATTGTATTAGAAATAAATCTGATATATTTGATACTTTCAAGAAATGTAAAGCTTTGGTTGAAAATGAGATAGGAAAAAGGTTGAAGTGTCTCAGATCAGACAATGGAGGTGAATATCGCAACAAAGAGTTTGATAGGTATCGTTTAGAGAATAGAATTCGTAGAGAGAAGACAGTTCGAGGAACACCACAAAAAAATGGTGTGTCAGAAAGGATGAACAGGACAATCATGGAGCATGCAAGGTGCATGAGATTGCATGCAGGATTGCCTTTAAAATTTTGGGCAGATGGTGTAGATACTATTGTTTATCTAATAAACAGAGGGCCTTCAAGTTCCTTGGATGGTGGTATTCCAGAGAAGGCATGGACAAGTAAAAAGGCAAACTACTCTTTTTTAAATACTTTTGGTTGTGAAGCCTTTGTCCACATTAATAAAGAAAATAGAACAAAGCTTGGGGAAAAATCAAAGAAATGTACCTTTATTAGATATGGAGTTAATGATTTTGGTTATCGCTTTTATGATTATGAAAAACACAAAATAATTTGGAGCAGAGATGTCATATTAAATGAAAAGGTTTTGTATAAGGATCAACTATAGGAAAAGAAACGGGAAAAAGAAAGCAGAGAAGACACAGTGCTTGACGAGATCACAGAAAAAGTGATGGCGCCTGAAAATCATAATGATCAACAGCCAGAGCAACAACCACAATAGAAACAAGCACCTCAAACACCTAAAAGTTGTGTTAGAAGATCTGCCACGATAAGTAGACCCCCTGAACGATACTCTCCTTCATTATATTATGTATTATTGACTGATTCTGGTGAACCAGAATGTATTGAAGAAGCAGTGCAGGTAGAAACCAAGAAGAAGTGGGAGGAAGCCATGAAAGAAGAGATAGACTCCTTGGCACATAACTAGACTTGGGACTTAGTCAAGTTTCCTGTAGATAAAATATAATTGCAGAATAAATGGGTTTACAAATTGAAGGAAGAAGATGGAGGTAGAAAAATGTATAAAGCTAGACTTGTGGTGAAAGGGTTTGCACAGAAAAAGGGTATTGACTTTGATGAGATATTTTCTCCTATTGTTAAAATGACTTCAATCAGAATTATTTTAGGTGTAGCAGCAGTTGAAGAATTGCATCTTGAGCAGTTAGATGTAAAGACAACCTTTCTCCATGGGGATTTGGAGGAAGAGATATAAATGTAGTGGCCACAAGGATATGAGGTAAAAGGGAAGGAGAAACTAGTGTGCAGGTTAAAGAAGAGCTTGTATGGCTTAAAATAGGCTCCAAGGCAATGGTATCTAAAATTTGATAGGTTTATGTCTGAACAAGGTTATACTAGATGTCACTCTAATCATTGTGTTTATCTCAAAAGGAAAAATGATGGTAGTTATATTATATTGTTATTGTATGTAGATGACATTCTTGTTGCGGGTTCTAACATGCACGAAATAAATGCACTCAAAAGAAAATTGGCAAACTCATTTGTAATGAAGGATTTGGGTGCTGCAAAACAAATCCTTGGTATGAGAATAACTAGAGACAGGAAGAATCACAAATTAACTTTGTCTCAAAGTGAGTACATAGAAAAGGTGTTGAAAAGGTTTAATATGTAGAATGCAAAACCAGTTAGTATACCTTTGGCTAGCCATTTCAAATTAAGTAAGGAGGAGTGTCCCAAGACTCAGGAGGAAATGGCTCATATGTCTAAAGTTCCATATGCATCAGCAGTTGGAAGCTCAATGTATGCAATGGTCTGCACAGTGCTTGATATTGCACATGTAGTGGAAGTTGTAAACAGGTACATGAACAATCCAGGAAAATAACATTGGATGGCAGTGAAGTGGATTCTCAGGTGTTTGAGAGGTACCACAAATGAAGAACTATGCTTTGGTGGTTCAAACATTTCTCTACAGTGATATGTTGATGCATATATGGTGGGTGATAGAGATAACAGGAGAAGCACAATAGGGCGTATGTTTACTGTAGGTGGAACAACTATCAGTTGGGTCTCAAAAGTGTAAAGTGTTGTTGCACTCTCAACAACAGAAGCAGAGTATGTTACTGCTACAGAGGCTAGTAAAGAAATCGTTTGGTTATAAAGGTTTCTGGATGAATTAGGTAAGAAGCAGGAGTTGGGAAAGTTGTACAGTGACATCCAGAGTGCCGTACATCTTGGAATGAACTCTACATTTCATTCCATGACTAAACATATACGCTCAAGTACCATTTCATACAGCCAACGTTGGGAGATGGATAGTTGAAGCTGGAAAAGATACACACTAGCTAGAATACGGTCGATATGTTAACGAATGTTGTAACCAGGGAGAAATTGAGAATTTGCTCAGTTTCAATTGGTCTTCAAGTATGATGAAGAAGATGAGAAACAACCAGTACCAAAGTAGAGTCATTGTCCAGCAAATGAAGCAGCGGTGGAGTTGCTATAACCAGTCTCCAAGTGGGAGATTGTTGGGTGTGGAGCCTGATTATCTTCTGTAATCAAAGGTGTCACCACATTGGACCACAGTTCGTAATGGTGCAGCAACACCACCCATAAAATATTCACTGCAAGGGGGGTTCATGGGGGGGCGAATGTGACCTTTGGGAGCCCCCCCTGGAGGGGGGATCAGGGGCAATGCCCCCGAAGATAAGAATATATGTAAATGACCTTGTAAAATGTTGTAATTTCGTAGCCAATCTGGGTCGTTCATTAGGCATAGATCTGACGGTAGAAGTTATGTTTAATTGAGGGTTTTTTGCCCTAGAAAGCAACCCCTCGATATATATAAGGGAATTGTATTGTGTCTATGTATATCTGTATTTTGAATGAGGAAGAGAGAGCCCCCCCCCCCCCCCCCCCCCCCCCGTGGCGGGGGGATCGGGGGCAGCACCCCTAAAGCTAAGAATAGATGTAAAATTGCCTTGTAAAATGTTGTAACTTAATAGTCAATCTAGGTCATTCATTAGGTAGAGATCTCACGGTAGAAGTTATGTTTAATTTAGGGTTTTTTTGCCTTAGAAGGCAACCCTCGCTATATATGAGGGAATTGTATTGCGTCTATGTATATCTATATTTTGAGTGAGGAAGAGAGAGAATATTAAGAGCGAAGAGGGAATTACAGTGGATTTGTTGTAGGTTGTATCTCTTCAGTTTGCTGGATAATAGAAAAAGAAGGACTACATGTTTCTCCGTGGACATAGCCCAACCTGGGTGAACCACATATATCTGTGTCCCTCTTGTCTTATGCATTTTCTGTGTTTATACTTCTGCAATATTTTATGTGTTCCATTGCTCTGTAATATATAATTCTCTAACATAAAAGACCCCACATCCATTAGAATTGCATAATCTGCTATCATATAAGTCCATGTCCCATTACCTTCACCGATTTTCGATCTGCAATTAGGCCTGAACCCGATGGAAAAAATCAACTGCAATTTATAAAATCGCCCATCTGCAGGCCATCGCAAATCTCATTAGACCAAGCACTCCACCCCTTCCCGATTGCGATATGCAATATAACGGACCCGTCGTGATTATAAAAACACAGTTAAATTAATATCGCATCCGCGCAATCACAAAGTTCCAAGGGTCGTGCCTGATTTGAATTTCAATTGCGATATCCTTCCTAATTCCGCTTGCGATATGACATCATCCTCCACATCATCTCCCATGTCATCTGCCACGTTACCATTCCACATAGTTCCGCCACGTTATAGTGACGTCAACATCATGTCATCCGTTATATCATCTCGCATATCACAAATCACAAGTCTTTCGGCCACCTATTAAAGTATACCACTCCTTAACAACGATTACGATATTCCCGAGTATTTCGAAATGCAATCAAGCTCCAAACAACGATTGCGATATAAAAGGTCAACTTGCTTTGATTTAATAAACAACTCAGATCTACCCAGATCAATGGTGGACAAGAATTCGAATCACCCTGCACTCATTTTAAGTTTCTCAAGGGGCGGGGTCAGAAAAGTATTTTTTCGTCCAAGCCATATATCCATGCGTCACTCCTTTGTTATTTCTAACCCCCCCTTCGAAAATCCATTAGCCATCCACCTTTCCACAATTGTGATTATGGTTTTATTTAAAATACTCCTAGCCTCCAAGCGATTGCAATTATTCTGACTTCTACCCCCAGTCTAAAAGTGATATGAGATAGGACTGTAAAGTCCACCTCTCTTACCAACAAACCTTGCTCCTCATTCCTCTCCATGATTGTTGTGTTCAGGATTTATTACGCTCAACATTTTTTCCTGATTTCCTGCAAAACGTGATTTTTTTAAAATAAAAATCGCTTGTCAATCTCATTTCATTTTTACTTATCTATTCTTGTTTTCCATGTTCAATTTCATGATAGAGGAAGACAATCGTGATGATAAGCGGCACTTCAGTTCAAACAGACAGACAAACATCTAGATAATATGATGGAACAAACAAAGTCAATGAAGACAACAAATCATATTCATAAATTTCTACAAAAAAACTATTTTTCTTTAAGAGTTATTGAAGTGATCTGCTTAAATTCCGTCAATGCTCTACCCAATACATTCAGTTGTTTTTTTGATATTTAATCTTACTTGTTGTGTGAAATTAAGGTCTATAATTTTATGAAGAAAGACTTACCAAAGCACGCACTATTGTTCTTTCATACTTTTTTGAATAGAACGACTGGAACATTGTTTTAAGATTTTTCATAAGGAATTTTGAGAAGTTTCATTTATGTACTCCTGAAATCATCTTTGAGAGAAGGACTAAACTACTTCTATTTCTTTTATGAGCTGAGCAATGTGGATCTAATATTTCTATCTTTGTGCCTTTGTTTTGTTCATAAATAAATAGTGAACTTTTCTTTTCATATTGCTTATTACATGGTATTTAAAGAATAGTGTTACATGTATTCATTTATGATCATGCTTCCATTGGTATTTTTAAATAAATGTTAAGAATTTTTTTTTGATATTCGAAATGTGATATGAGTTATACACATTACTTTGGTTAACTATTTAATCAAAGTAAGCATATTGAAATATTTTAATTTCCATTGGTGCTTGAGCAATCGATATCGTCATTTACTAAGGAAAATCATTATAGATCGCATCTAGGTGAATGTTAAACAATCTTGGGTTATAGACTAGATTAATTCATATGCTTTCCATTTGATTCATTGTTGAAAATCCATCTATTTCACTCCACTATAAGAATTACACATTCTTTCAATCATCTTTCATTGGAAAACCGATCTCATCATATCTAGTAGGAGCCACTACCTAAATGAAAAAGGAGTTGTGTTAAGATCCAGAACAGGTGGCTTTCCCGCATGTTGATGCAACGATTTTCGAAGCCTCAATGCATTGGTGAAAACTTTGCACAAAAAAATTAAGAACTAACAGAGGCCATGAATACTGCTATGGTGATAGGGACCTGACATAACCATGAACATTGACAAAATTTCCCTACTCTTATAACTTACCTTTAAGTTCTGAGAAAACTCGGTCAGCTACTTATGAAAACTCAATATTCACATCATGAAATTCAATGAAAGATATATCTACAATATCACTACATAAATGTTCAATGACAAGAAAATCATCTTCTTGATCACAAGGAGTTATAGCTGAAATAAATTCTTCAATAATTGTGTTAGACTCCTTTTGGAACTCTTACAAACCCATATATTCATGTAGGAACAAAGATTCATCCTAATTACTTCAACAACCATTACCATATAACTCATAAAGAAGTAATTTATTATGGCTATTATCATCGAAGGGTTCATCTTGATTAACATCAAAATATTAGGAGGAATATCAAGATAGAAAAATGGTTGGTTCACAAGATTAGATGAATCACCATAAGAGAGACCTAAAAGAAAGACAAGAACTTGGTTAACAAACTGATCTTCTAATTCAATGATTGATCTAGGTCCAACATATGGAACATCAAAGGGGAAAGGACATGGGACAAATAAGAAACGTGGTTCTTCCTCTGAATGTTGAGGATGTTCCTAATTGGCACAAAATGATGAATCTGATTCAAAATATTTTCTTTACATTGAGTCTAAGAAATGAAACTTGTCATCCAAGAACTTCCAGTTCGTTTCCTCATCTATAAACTGATAACAAATATGATGGAACTGATCAGAAAAAAACTCCTAAGATTCATTTAATTCCATTCTTAGTTGACCAATTGCATCAATAACATCCCGATATTCGTATTTATCAAAATTTCAACAATGCTCATTAAAGAAGTGTTCGAAATATGTGATAGAAGCAATCGGTAAATAATAGCACCATTGCTTCACACATCCATTCAATGTAAGGGTAAACAATTGTGAAATGATTTCTTCTAAATTGACATCATTCAAGAAACACAATTGAACAAATTCAACGATGTAACAAAGAATGGTTATTGCACCCTTTCTATCAAATTTAAATCGTGATAAGTATTTAAAAGGTCCACCTGGATTATAAGAGCTAAATCTTGTGTAAAACACCTAGTGATTATGATTAGGGATGAATCCATTAAAGGTAAAAGATTAAAATAGACTTCAAAGGTTCAGCTTCTCATCTGCCCCTCCTTCTAGTGCCAAAAATGTTAATGGTGCTGGATTCCACCAACTTTGTAAGCGGATCTCCCAGATGTGAAGTCGCAAGAATACCTCACACAATTTGGTGTATGAGTCCCATATGGTCATAGGGCTTGACCAACATTGAAATGGTTTTCCAAGAAGTGGCTTGGTTACAATAGGAAATAAGAAAATAAAACGCCTTTTTGTGGTAGCAAGACTATGAGCTTTCTGAGATGCTCAATGTAAGGTGTATGACGGAAGATTCCATGGATGGTGAGGGAAATGAGCCATCAATTCAAAAAGTAATAATATTATCCTAAATGAGTGCCTGAGAATAAAAGAGAGACTTGGTGAGTACCTGTAGATTAGTCCACATGATAAATAAAAATCGTTAAATCATAAGAACATCCATTCAATAACAACCATAACTAGGGAAAAAATTAGTTCATTAACTTAACATGTAAATAAAGCAACATATATTGTACACATAACCGAAATAGTCCAACTATATACACGATGCATGTATGAAGTAATGTCAACTCATTAAGCTCCTAATAATAAGTGAGAGATCCCATGTACACTATTAGATGATTGAATCACTATATCCAAGATTCGGACATGAATCAACAACTTTCTTATCCAAAAAATAATGTATCTACTATTGATTACATGAGAACCCAAGTCTAAAACTCCCTAGAAAGCCATTTTTGAGTTATGAGGAGCTATTTATAACAAATACAATGATTCTTGAGCTTCTCATGACTCTTTTAATTCTACGACTATTCATATTATAATATGACTCATTACATTACAATGTGTGTCCATCCATATTCCACTTGAATTCCTTGGACTTAATTACATACATTTATTACATAGGACAATTTACACATGAGATAGTGGCCTAATAAGACAAAAATGCTTGAAAAAAAAACTCATCAAATGGATAGATCATGTTCTTCTTCATGGAATTCATTTATGATATAAGTGTGTCATGCTCGAAACTCCTTTGCAATGTCTTTGATCCTGTCTTGAAAGTCTTCCTTGTAGTGTGCCCTTACCTCCAATTACTCTAACAATATTTTGTTGGAGCTTGACTCAACATTATTCCATAGCCTTGAAGTATTCATGTGTGATTTGACTAGTGGAAAGGCTTACTATTTAATAACGTATTTGGTCACTCCCAAGTCTTCCTGTTTTGTTACCTTCTTCACTTATTTAATGTAATCTCTAATCTTGTGAAAGATGACCTCCCTGCCTTCGACTGCTTCAAGGGATCCAATGTCAAGCATCCCATTCTTCTATGTAAGATAATCGAACCCATTATGAAACTGGTTATATCCAGCCATAGTATCAATCAACTGTGCTCCCAAAAGTGAGTAATTATGTAGGTGGATTATCAATTGCACTCTATCTATTTATGCAGAGAGCTTATCCTTCTTTCAAAAGTGCAGAAAGGCATTTGCATAATTGGCAATCCACACCTGCATCTGGTCAACTACTCTGATTGCTATCTTTACGAGTTTCACGAATTACAATGCATTCTTCTAAATGCCAATGAGAGGAGCCATGACCTGATATATAAATAGAATCTCATCATATAGTTGTGCCATGGTATCCCCCATTACTCCCAATTCATATAGCATGGATGACTGCGATTTTGCGGTATTGGAGTTCTGATCCAGATTTAAGCAGGAACGCAATAGATTACAAATATAACCATAAATACAGAGATGCAATAACCATAAAAACAGAGATGTAGCGGAAATAATATTTCATTTCATTAATGGAGAATACTAAAATATGCTTACAAATAGAAATAACCCAGCTAGGGCGATGGTAGCTTATCTCTGAGAAGATATGTGTCGGCTACATGCCTCTGAACTGTTTCGAACTGTGTTTACAATGAGGCTCGGAGGCCTATTTATTATTGAGAAACAATGGAAACCCCTTAAAATTCCAAAACCTAACCCTAGAAGATGAAACGCCAAACTATGGGCCTCGTTTGGGTAAATTGGTACATCAACTTCCCGGAGTCGTAACTTTGGCATATGATCTCTGTTTGACGCACATGATAGCTCGTTGGAAAGATCTCTCTGAGGACTATGACGAAAACGACGATTTTTTTATCTAAAAAATCGTGGAGGTAGATTTCCCAAAAAACGTTGTTTAGGGCCTCAAAACGGCTCCGGAAGTTTAGGACCCGAAAAACTTTTAAAAATAGTAAACTGCGCTATAATTAAGGAAACTGAAAAACTGAAAGAGACAGTTGTGGGGGTCCAAATGGGATAGGTGGGTGGCCACCAACATCCACCTGGATCATTCCTTCCCCCTTAGGAAGCAATGGTACCCATTGCGTTGAGTTGCTCCTTGAGATGAGGAAGCTTCTGCTGAGCTGGGTCTCCAGTGAGCTGTTCTACAATCTCTGATGTGTCCAGAAATGGTGGGAACCATGGTCGGTGATGGTACACATTGAACAATCGGTCCAAGGGAAGGAATGGAAGAATGCTATGCTTCAAAGAATTGTTGCCCACAACCTTGTTACTGGTGTAAGGACCATGTCGAAGCGTTCTGAGTTTCTGATGGGTTCTGGTAAGGCATTCTCTCTGTAGATGTAAACAAACTTTTTCGCCCACCTGAAACTTGTGTGGACCCCTCTGGGTAAGGAGAAGTTGTTCCTATGTTGTGTCATGACTGTATCCCTATGTTGCTGCTGCTGCATAGAGGAACCCTTTGTGGGGGTCATGGATGTAGCAACGATCTTCCCCTTACTTTGGGAGCGAACCAGACAGAAGACAGAAAATAAATTTCCTAGTCTGTGAGATGAGCTTGCTGCCTTTCTTAGCAGTGATGAAAGAGGTGGTGGTAGGTGGAGCTACCTCTGGTATCCTGTATAATGAATTATCCAAAGAAATTATGACAACGCGAGGCCTTGACTCATATACAGCATGTCGCCTCCACAAGTATGGCTGGCCTAATAGTACATCACAAACATCCAGAGGTGTAACATCACACAATACCTCATCTGTGAAGGGCTTGATGCTATAGGGAAGGCGGCACTGCTGGTGAACTTTAAGATCTCGTCCTTCGTGAAGCCACCCGATACTGTACGGTTGTGGGTGTGGTGTAGTTGGTAGGCCCAACCACTTCACGACCTCTACTAAAACGAGGGTGTTTTGGCTGCCACTATCGACAATGAATTGCAGCGGTGAACCCTTCACCCACATCTCTGAGTGGAAAAGACGTTCCCCCTCCTCTGGCTGTTCGCGCTCATTCTTTTGGATCTTGGCAGTGGCAACAGTGGCACTAGGATCCACTTTAATGATTTGCTTCCCTTTTCCATCCCCCTTGTCAGGTTCCCGCTCAGAGTCAGAACATGCATCTGATTCGGAAGCCTTCAACTCATCCACCAGCGACTGCTTGGTCTGACACTCACTTCTGTTATGAGTGGGACTCTTGTGGAACTCACACCACTATCCTGTGTCCTTCTTCGGCTTCATGGTGTTGTTCTTTTCTTGCAGCTTAGAGGGGTTGTCTTGGGTCACCCCGCCTTGGCTTTGTCCTTTGTGATTCAGATTTGCAGATCCAAAGTCTCGCTTCTTCTATTTGAACTTTTGCTCGATTTTGACAGCGTATCGGTATGCTGTGCCGAGTGAGGAGATGTTCAAGAACTCCATCTCTGCCTGGATGTATCTGTGTAGGCAGCCATGGTATTTGAGTACCAGATGTAGCTCAGAATATTTGATACCCAACTGTGTGCGAAGGGTATGAAAAATATTTGTGAACTCTGGTACATCTTGGTCTCGTCCCTACCGCAGTGTGGTCCATTTGATGTATTTGTCCTCATAGCTTTTGATAGGGTAGTACTGCTCCTTGATGGAATCCCGGAAGTCATTCCAAGTGGGGGCGACTGAAAACAGTGAGCCTGTACTTTCATCCTTCTGCTCGCAGTATGTTTCCCACCAGTCCTTGACGTGGGGGCCTGCTTTGAGAAGAGCGAAAACAATCTTTTCCCAACTTGAAAATTCATGAACAGAAAAATACCCATCTAGCAGATTTAACCATTTATCTACGGCATCTGTGTCTATTTCACCCTCGAAGATGGGGATTTCAAAATTAACTTGTACCTTAAACGTTGTGGCGTTTCCAGAGTAGCTGTTGGAAGCTGATGCGTCGCCTCTGGATAGCCGCTGAAGGATCTGCCCAAAGCTATCCATCATCGTGTTCCTTTGCCGCTCGAGGGCTTATTTGAGCAAGATTCTGATAGGATCTCCTGCCCCCTCGTCTTTCTTCTCATCCGCCATGGGAGGTCATCGAGATTTGCGAGGCTGGTCTTGCAAAGGTTCAACCAATTCAAGCCCTAACTCCTTATATCCCGACCTCGTTGGAGACATGCAAAGAAAAATAGTGAAAAAGCACACCGCTCTGATACCACTGATCCGGATTTAAGTAGGAACACAATAGATTACAGAGATAACCATAAATACAAAGATGCGATAACCATAAAAACAGAGATGCAGCGGAAATAATATTTCATTTCATTAATGGAGAATACTGAAATATGCTTACAAATAGAAATAACCCAGCTAGGGCGATGGTAGCTTATCTCTGAGAAGAGATGTGTCGGCTACATGCCTCTGAACTGTTTTGAACTATGTTTACAATGAGGCTCGAAGGCCTATTTATTATTGAGAAACAATGGAAAACCCTTAACATTCCAAAACCTAACCCTAGAAGATGAAACGCCAAACTATGGGCCCCGTTTGGGTAAATTGGTACATCAACTTCCTGGGGTCGTAACTTTGGCATACGATCTTCATTTGACACGCATGATAGACCGTTGGAAAGATCTCTTCGAGGACTATGACAAAAAGAAAAAAATTTAATCCAAAAAGTCATCGGGGTAGATTTCCCAAAAACATCGTTTAGGGCCTCAAAACGGCTCTGGAAGTTTAGGACGTGAAAAACTGTTAAAAATAGTAAACTGCGCTATAATTAAGGAAAATGAAAAACTGAAAGAGACAGTTTTGGGGGTCCAAATGAGATAGGTGGGTGGCCACCAACATCCACATGGATCAAGTTCTATGATAATAGTCATTGGTTCTTCACTGCAAGGTTCTTTGCATGTTGCTTTGATGTAGCAAGTTCTATTTCCATCCTCACATTCTCATTTAGAAAATACTATGAGTTATCATATGCCATTGTAGCAAATGCAACATTCACTGTGAAAACTTCCATTAGATTTCTTCTAGTGTTGGACATGACAACCATTTTTGTTGCTACTCAGACCTGGTTTTGAGGATAATTGGGAAATTATCTGTGCATTTGCTGCAAGATCCTCTTCTTTAGTTGATCAAAGGTGACATAGAAAATATCTCTAACTTTGTCTGCTGGTGGAGGTGTAATGCCCATCGCTCTGAATGGAAGATGTCTTGATGTGGTTGGATGTTCCCTTGGAGTACTGAGCTAATCATCTATGGGTTGGATGTTGTCTTCTTCCTCAGACTACTCCTCTAGTTTATTAGTCAACTATTCTTCTTCCAACCTCTGGATTTCTTCCTCCTCCTGAGACTTCCTTGTTGTTCTTCCTCTATTAGTTTCCTCTCTTCTTCTTCTATCAATTACTTTTCAAGAAAATCATCCTAGTTCCTGCTCTCGTCTTCTTCTTCTTCTTCTCCTCTCCTCTCAATGTCTATTTATGTAGTTCCTATGTTTAAGGGACTGACTTTCCATTTTATACTGCTGTCACTTGATGAGTACCTAATGATTTTCTTGGGAGTTAACTTCTTTACTTGAGGTGTTGTTTCGTCCTCCTATTGTTCCTACTCTTGCAAGTCTTGAGTTGGTGTATTGTGAGGTAAATTGGTCTTGATGGTTGGATGTGACTTCATTATGGAAATATACAATTTATTTATCTTTTCATCCTATGGTTCGCATATTGATGAATACCTTGTATTATTCTTGATCCTTTCACAATGATGCCTGAAAATTTACTTAGGATAATATACATGGAAATATTTGGTGCCGAATTGTAAGTAGTGTAGCTCTTTAGTTTCAGCTTCCAATGTCCTGTGACTCCTTAATTAATATAATCCGATCCAAAATGGAAATATGGTCCAAGGGAATTTCCTCCTCTAGTGAAGGGTTCCTGACAATCCCTTGTCTAGGTAATTTTCCACCTCTTGCATGATGAACTTTTTTTCACATATTCCGACTTAATATGAGGGGTTGTTTGACATCTAAAACATTTGATGCAAGTTCACTCGAGAGCTACAAATGAGTTCGTAATATCTTGCAGCGACTCACTTGACCTTTCATGCATGGGGGATTGATGTCTAATATGATGTGAAATACGGCTTCAAATAAGTGTTCGGATAATATGTTCTATGCACCTCGGAAGGTTCCTTCTAATAACACCCTACTATGGAGATAAACTGGGAACTTCTCTTTAGGAGTCTAGTACCAATACCTATTCAGGAATGCAAATCGTGCACAGAGGCCATCCAAGAGATATCGAGAAATGTAAAATTTTGGAGGTTGATTTGCTTGCAAAGATACTTTGACTTGCCCCACCTGTTGCTGCAACTCAGGTTATAATATATTCACCCAATTAAAATATATTCCAAGGTTCACAAAATATATCGTGCACAAATATTTGTTAAGAGATATGCATACATTTCAAATTCTATAGGTTGGTTTGTTTGAAACAATTCTTTGACCCACTCCATATGTCGTTGCAACTCAAATGATAATATATCAACCTAAACAAAAGCCCTTCCATGGTTGACCACCAACTTGAGTGTATACATCTAGTTCTCTTGGAACACCTCAATGTTATTGTGCCCAAACTTTCGGTAATACATAGCATTCGAATATTGATATACGTCTCTTAAGATATTTGTTAGATAAACTATTGTTGGGTGATGATGAAACTTGGTAGGTTCTCGACACCATTTCTTGATAACATCGATCATGTCGAGGTTAACCCATCCTGTGTAAAAGGCATCATTTGAAGATTCATTAGGCTTGAGCATCTTATAATATGTCTTCATATCCTCACCATAATAGGTGATAAGATGTTCACCATGTCCACTGTGTAGCTCAAGGTATGAGTCATTCATATGTTTAACTATCCATTCAATAACTTCAACACATGTCATGAATGATTATCTACATGATCCTATGTATCGTAAAGATATTCTAAGACCTCAGAAAATGTTTCCTAAATGAACGTGTTGTAGATCTTTCTCTAGGTAACCTCTATCGTCTTTTCAATAAAACAATGAGTGTCTGCATATACAGGAATATTAGAATTTTCAACTTTAAGTGGCTCATTAGTGCTTGCTCCTTAGCATTATTTATAGGCTAATTGGTTCGACAACATGTCTCCAACGGATGATGACAAAGTAGTAACACTTGTAAAATGGAAACCTATTTGTGGAATCATACTCATCATGACAAGATCAACTTAAAACAACTAACTATGAAGTAATATTTTTAAATCACTTTCAAAGAGGCACCAAAAATGATAGGGCATTAAAAAATATAAACTAAATCCAAAAAAACTTGAATGCAAGTAGAAATACACATGCAAAATAGGAGGGTGCACTCTTGAAGCACAAAGATACATGCATTATCATTTGTTGATTTTTGGTGCACTAATGCACTCAATAAAGTGGAAAAAATTAGCCAGGGCACATTGTAGCACCCTAAGGAGTTGAAGGAGTGAGAAACGATAGCTTTAGGTCCTCCCTATGCACCCATGTACCCTGGAAGACAAGGAGGCCACACTGTCACACTCTAAACTAATGAAGGATGATGAAAAATGAGCTTTGGGTCTTGAAAGTGCATCTATGCGCTTAATAAAAAGGAGGGAACATTGTTGAATGTTCAAGGGATGAATGATGAGGCTTCATGCCTTCGTGGTATTCCCATGCAACCTAAGGAAAACAAGCCACATTGTGGAACTCCAAGGGGTTGAAGGGAAAAGCTTCATGCCTTCATGATGTGCTCATGTGCCTAGGAAGACAAATGGGATCAACAAGACATAATTTTCGAGACTGAAGGAGATTTGAGCTCAGGGAGTGAAATATGCCTGAACATAGCCTAGAAACAAGTATAGAAAGTAGAATTCAATCATAATATAGGAGAGGAATGATCTGCAAGGCTATATAAGTTGTTTTCACATGAATGGTGAAAGATGAAAAGTTTGAAGAATGTGAAAGTTTTCTTTCATGCCACAGTAAATGAACACTTGTAAGAGGAAGATCTGGCTAAAATTCTAGCAAACACACTATGAAAAAACAAATCAACAACAACAAAAAAAACAATATTTTACAGTTAAATGATAAGAAGTAGCAAATACTTGAGCATGAAAACTTACTTACTACACTGGTTGATGAACGCCTTGATGATTTCCAGTTGTCCACACAGGTGAAATTGTTAGAAAATTATATATTACAGAGCCATGGAACACATAAAAATATTGCAGAATTATAAACACATAAAACACATAAAATAAGAGAGACATAGATATACATGGTTCACCCAATTTGGGCTACTTCCACAGAGAAACAACCAAACCTTCCTTTTATATTATCAAGCTAAATGAAGAGATATACCCTACAACAGCTCTAGTATATTTACCTCTTTGCTCTCACACAATCTCCTCTCTCCTTCTCACTCAGAATACACATCTACATGCCCACAATACAATTCCCCCATATATGGCGAGGGATTTCCTTCTAGGGAAAAAAACCCTAAATTAAACATAACTTCTACCTTCAGATTTCCACCTAATGAATGACCATGATTGACTACGAAATCACAACATTTTACAATGAAATTTTTCATCTAATTTTAGCTTCATGGCCGCATAAATGCGTGGAGTTTCCGCGACATTACAAAATGGGGTCCAATGCAGTGATACCTTTGAATAAAGAAGATAATCGGGCTCCACACACAACAATCTCCCACTTACGACTTATTATAGAAAATCCACTGTTACTTCATTTGCTAGAAAGTCACTCCACATTGGACCTATGTATTTCTCATCTTCATCAACATACTTGAAGACAATTTGAAGCTAAGCAGAATCTCAGTTTCTCCTCGGTTGCAACTTTTGTTAACATATATGCATGATACTAGCTAGTGTGTACCATTTCTAGCTTCAAGTGTCCAATTTCCAACACTGACCATATGAAATAGTACTTGAGCTATATATGTTTAGCTTTCGAATGAAATCTAGAGTTCTTTGCAAGATGTATGGCACTTTAGCTGTCACTGTATAACCTACCCAACTCCTGATTCTTACCCAATTCATATATAAACCTTTTTAACCAAATCATTTCTTTACTAGCCTCTGTAGCAGCAACATACTCTTCTTCCATCGTTGAGAGTGCAACAACTCTTTGTAGTTTTAAAACCCAACTGAAAGTTTTTCCACCTGTAGTAAACACATACCTTGTGGTGCTCCTCATGTTATCTTTCTCACCTGCCATATCTGCATCAACATATCCCTATAGAGCAATGTTTGAACCACCAAAGCATAATGCTTGATTTTCGGTACCTCTCAAATACCTGAACCCCCTTGGACCCCACTGGCAGCGGGAATTAACTGGAAATGTTGCCGCCATATAACGAACTAGGGTCCAATGAAGCGATAACTTTAAATAAGGAAGATAATCAAGCTCAACACCCAACAAAAATGGTGATGAAGGAATGCTTGGATGAATTTATTTAAAGATATCAACCTGTAAAATAAACTCACGCATGAGTTCCACTTGTCATTAGATGAAATGATTAGTTAAGAACGAGTTAAGGCAATTCATATTTTCTAGGAGTACGCCCTCATTCAACAAGTTATATCATCCATACAACTGGATAGGGCACAAGTATTCACCAAGAAGGAGTGTGTTCAGGTAGGGTGCAGTTTCTCAGCGTGAAGGAGTGCAACCTAGTAGGGTGAAATTCCAAATCATTAAGAGAGTGTGCTCATCTCAAGTGCAAGCCTTCATAAACTCAAAGTGGATTTTTTCTTTTGTGAGTTATTTTCTTGCTTTTGCTTGTTTTTTCCACTTTTATGTGCTTTTGAGTGTGTGCATGGATAGAAGGAAAGTTTCTAAGTGAGTTCGCCTAACGATAGACTTTACTAACTCAAATGCTTCTAATGGTTAAGTGACGACGCTTCAGACACACTGAATTAGGAGGATGCAACACTAAGAGAAATGACACTATTAACAAATCAAAGGACATGATGAGACATGGGGGCTTGAAATGACAGTTAGTGTAGGCTCTAGAATCAAAATAAGAAAAAATATTTGAGGGTCATTTTCATAGAAACAACATTGGCGACACACTAGGAGAACCCAAACTTCTCTGAAATGGTTTCATTGTAAGTGCAAAGTCTCACTTCTCCAAGAAATGTTGATTTGATCAATGCGTTAGCTTCAACTCTCCACTTTTCCTTGTTAAATATATAGTCACTTCCACTACTCATAAAGCAAGCCATATCAATATCACGTCGATGTTATTAAGGGTAATATAGTATGAAAAAATAAAACAATTAGAGTGTGAGTTCTACATCTATGGCATTGCTCCGCTACTAGAAGGCCTGGATGGTACCTCGACAAATTTTCTTGTTTCACCTCCCTGCATAGGAAGCCTTTCTTTTCTTTCACCTTTTATATTATTTTTTATTTGAGAGGATTATGCATAGTATCTTATTATTATTTTACTGGCTAAAAGAGGGATCCTGACTTATTAAGAGCAGTGGAGGTTGTTCTTTCAGATATAGGTTTTAGACCTCTAATGCTTTAATCACTAAATTTTTCCCCTTGTCTCATTGTACATGGATAGATAAGCAAGAACACACCGTCCTTAACAAGATTGAGTGTGTGAATGAGAAAGCTAAATAGATGAGGGTCTCATGGTTTTCTTATAGTATCCCAATTGAAGGATAATACTTTCCATTAGAAAATCAGTTAGTAGAAAGATGTAAACCAAATCAAGGAAGAGGGTGGAAGATAAGCGAATGGATGTGTGTTGCTTCAATTTTTCTTTCACAAAAGATTACTCAATCCATCTCAAAGCTCAAAACTAAATTATTAAAGAGAAAATAAATTTGAATGCATAAAACCGAAACATGACAAGGAAAAGATAATGCAATTCCTCTAACTACATGCAACCTAGTCTATCCTAAACTCAAGAAACCAAGGTCGGATCATGCAAAGTGGAACTTCCAATGCAAACATATAAGCTTCTCCCCACATTTAGACCATAAGGTGTGATCGTACAAAATAGCAACAAAAGAAAGTGCTATGAAATCATCTACACTGACATGTGAAAATAGGAAGTGCAAACACAACAGTGCATTATGCCTAACTACTCTAACACATGGGGAACTCCACAACATAAATAACCACTAGGCTTATGACAATACAAGACTCAAAAAATCATCTGAAAATATAGGCCACGAGACATGGGTCCATATTGAAAGTACTCTTCTAATAAATATGCAAAGGGATCATAGGGCTAAACTTTAGGGAAATATATACAAGGAAAGTTACTGAGAGACAGATCCATGCCATACATGATATTCTCATGTTGATCACGATCCAAGCTTCATGAGTGTAGGATTCTTGGATGAATGATGGAAAATATTCATTGAGATTATTCTCTCTTTCTTAACTATGGATTAGAGATTTGTTTCAAAATGGATGAGGTGGTGGAAGCTCAATAGTCAAGTTAAATCTCCTTCCCTGAGGGTTGAAAATTTTTATGTGAAGAAAATAGGCATTCATCCGAAGGAATCATCATCCCATGTGATGACATTCTATTGTACTATTCAACAACACCCGTTTTAATATATTATAAATTTCCTATGAAATTTATTATATTAAAATATTGACCCTTTAATTTTAAAAATGCCTTTAATTTTATTTCTTCAAAAACCAAAAAAATTAAAAATATAAAATCAACATAAAAAATTACTAATAAAGTCCTATAACCAAAGTTTAATACTTAGGATTTTTAACCAAAACCTAATTATTAAACCTTGATTATCCAAAAGAAGCCATAAGGCAAAGACCCCAGACCCGATGGAAAACTAATGCATTTCTAAAATGTTGGGTGTGGAGTCTGATTATATTCTGTATTCAAAGGTATCGCCACATTGGACCCCAGTTCGTAATGGGATGGCAACGCTGCCCGTAAAATATTTGCTGCAGGGGGGTTCCAGGGGGGGTGGCTACAACCTTTGGGAACCCCCCCCCTAGTGGGGGGATCGGGGGAAATGCCCCTAAAGCTAAGAATAGATGTAAAATTGCCTTGTAAAATGTTGTAGTTTCATATTCAATCTGGGTTGTTCATTAGGCGGAGATCTGATGGTAGAGGTTATGTTTAATTTAGGCTTTTTTTCTCTAGAAGGCAACCACTCCCTATATATGATGGAATTGTATTGCGTCTATGTATATCTATATTCTGAGTGAAGAAGAGAGAGTTGATTGAGAGCGAATCACAGTGGATCTATTGTTGGTTGTGTCTCTTCAGTTTGTTGGATAATAGAAAAAGGACTAGCTGTTTCTCCGTGGATGTAGCCCAAACTGGGTCAACCACATATATCTGTGTATCTCATGTTTAATGTGTTTTCTGTGTTTATACTTCTGCAATATTTTTTGTGTTCCATTGCTTTGTAATATATAATTATCTAACAACTGGTATCAGAGCCGAAGGTCATTTTGGCTAATAAACTCACAGGAGAGAAGGGTTCCTAGCTCGATTCGTAGCAATGGCAGAAGATGGTAGGTTTAGGGTCGAAAAATTTAATGGCCAAAAATACGAGCTGTGGAAGATGTAGATGGAAGATTATTTCTACCAGACAGTTCTGTATCAACCATTGAGCAGAAAGACAAAGAAGCCGACGAGTATGACAGACACAGAATGGGATATTCTCGACAGAAAAGCACTTCGAACAATACGATTGTTCCTAGTGCATCGCTAGCGGTTAATGTTTCAAAGGAAACGATAATAGAGGGTTTAATGTTGACATTGGACAAACTATATGAAAAACCCTTAGCCTGAAATAAGGTATTTCTTATCAAGAGTTTATTTAATATGAAGACGTTAGAACGTGGATCTGTTGTTGATCATTTAAATGAATTTAATACAATTACCAGTGAGTTAAGTTCTGTAGGGGTAAATTTTGATGATGAGTTTAGGGCTCTGTTATTTCTTTGCTCATTGCCAGAAAGTTGGAATGATTTAGTTATGGCCATTAGTAACTCTATCTCTAGATCTAGTACTTTAAAGCTTGATGATGTTGTCAGTGCAATCCTTGGCGAGGAAATGTGATAGAAAAGCTCCTCTCAGGTAATGCTTTGACTGTAAAGACTAGGGGAAGAAAAATGGGAAGAGGAAAGAGCCCTAGATATCTCAGTAAGTCAAGAAAAGGCATATCGAAATCTAGATCAGGCATAGTGTGCTGGAAATGTGGGAAGAAAGGACACCTGAAGAAAGACTGCAAGTCTCAAAAGGGAAAAGAACGAGACACGCAACAAGAAACTAATCATGATGCGAATGTAACAGGTGATGTGTTGCAAGATGCTTTGATTCTTTCATTACAAAATATTATTTATGCTTGGGTGGTAGATTCAGGGGCCTCATTGCATTCCACAACTGATAGGAAACACTTTTATGATTATGTTCAAGGAGATTTTGGACAGGTTTGATTGGGTGATGATAAACGCTGTAAACTCATTGTGTTATGAAACCAGCTCAAGAAAAGATAGAAAAGATAGATCAACGCCTTAGAATTCAGGCTCTTCGAGGGGGCAACCTCCTTTACATTACATAAATGAACAATTCTTGGATGATACAAATGACAACACCTCATTTCTTTATATAGGAGTCTAAGGAGTCACAATATAATCCATCCGACCTAACAATAATAATATAAAGACACAAAAATAACAATAGAGGGATTCTATGGGGCACATAAATAATGATATGGGGGTAATAAGGGCACAACAATATAAATGGGGGTAATAAGGGCACAACAATATAAATAAGGGGTATAACTACAATAGTAATGGGGTAATCACTAGTATTATAGGGACCCAAGATGCCCCTCTCCTTCAAAAAAGTGTTGTCCTCAACGCTTGAGTAGTTCTGGATACTTCTGCATAAAATTCTCATCCTCCCATGTGGAATCTTCAGCGGATAAGTTCTTCCACTTGATAAGATACTCTGAAATTGATCGATTTCGTAGCTGTCGAGTTCTTGTTTCTGTGACTGCTTCCGGTTCCAATATAATTTTTCCTTCCTCGTCAATTTCTGGCAATATTGTTTGAACTGGGAGCTTGTCGCCTATAACCTTCTTTAAACATGAAACATGGAAAACTGGGTGCAATCGAGAAGCTGCAGGAAGCTCCAATTTGTATGCCATAGTACCAATCTTTTCCAACACCTTGTATGGACCATAATACTTTGGTGATAATTTATTATCCTTCTTAGCTTGCTTTAGGGACATTTGCTTATATGGTTGTAGCCGTAGGAATACCCAATCACCTACATCAAAACTTCTTTCACTGCGATGTTGATCTGCCTGTTGTTTCATTCTATTTTGTGCCAACACGAGGTTATCCTTTAAGAGTTGGAGGACTTGTTGTTGATGTTCGATGTGATGTTCCACTGCTTGAACCTTAGAATTTTCTCTTAAATATGATGTGATTGATGGTGGTTGGTACCCATAAAGTGCCATAAATGGGGTCATTTTTGTTGCTGTATGGAAGGAAGTGTTATACCACCATTCAGCCAGAGGCAACCATTTGACCCATTGTGTTTGTTTATCAGATACAAAGCAACGAAGATATCCTTCCAAACATTTGTTTACTATCTCAGTTTGCCCATCAGATTGAGGATGATAAGATGAGCTATGAGCTAACTGAGTACCCAGACAAGAAAATAATTCTGTCCAAAAATTTCCAGTGAAAATGGGATCTCTGTCACTTACAATAATCTTTGGGTTTCCATGTAGCTTTTGAACTGTTTCCATAAATGCAGTAGAAACTGTACTGGCTTTAAATGGATGTGATAATGCACAAAAGTGTGCATACTTGGTAAGTCTGTCAACTACCACCATGATGACACTCTTTCCCTCAGACTTGGGTAAACCTGTGATAAAATCCATTGAAACCTCCTCCCAACGTTGGCTTGGAATGGATAAAGGTTGTAATAGACCCGGTGTCTTAATTGTTTCAACTTTATTTTGTTGGAAAACCAAACATTCCGCCACAAACTTTTGAATATCTGATTTAAGGCCATCCCAAAAAAATTCCTTCTTAACCCTGTGGTAAGTTTTTAAAAATCCTGAGTGCCCTCCTAAGGGAGAAGTGTGCAATTCCATAAGAATCTTTTGTTTTAGCTGGGAATTCTTACAGAGGTATAAGCGATCTTTGTACCATAACGAATCATTTTGCCAGCTAAATGTATCAGAAGTACTGGAATCTTGTTGTAGCTTTTGAATAAGTGCCCACACTTCTTCGTCATTCTTCCATTCCTCCTTTGCTTCGTTTATCCAATCTGGTTGGATAATAGAAATGGCACACAACAATGCTTCCATATCCTCATCCTTTCTTGAGAGTGCATCTGCCACCACATTTTGCTTCCCTTTTTTGTAGATGATTTCAAAGTCATAACCCAACATCTTTGTGACCCACTTTTGTTGCTCTTCAGAGGATAATCTTTGTTCTAAAAAGTATTTAAGGCTATCATGATCCGTTTTTACCTTGAAGTGTCTTCCCATTAGGTAGGGTCGCCATTTCTTAAGTGCATGGAGTATTGCCAACATTTCCTTCTCATAAATAGCTTTGCTTAAAAACTTTCCCTTGATTGGACGACTTTCAAAAGCAATGGGTCTTTCATCTTGCATTAGAACAGCACCAATTCCATTTCCTGAAGCATCACATTCCACAATAAAGGTTTTTGTGAAGTCCGGTGTAGCTAAGACCGGTGCTTGGCACATTGCCTCTTTAAGATGTTTAAAGGCCTTTGTTGCTTCCGGAGTCCATGAAAATGAATCTTTCTTCAATAATGTTGTTAGAGGTGCTGCTATTCTCCCATAATTCTTAACGAACTTGCGATAATACCCTGTCAACCCAAGAAATCCTCGCAGATGCTTTATGGATGTGGGGATTTTCCATTCCTTAATGGCTTTAATTTTGCTAGGGTCTACCTTAACTCCTTCATGAGATACAATATGACCCAAATATTCCACCTCCTGGACTCCAAAGAAACATTTGGATCTTTTTGCATATAATTGTTTCTCCTCCAATAGTTGTAGCACCTTGTCAACATGTTCAACATGATCCTTCCAAGACTTGTTGTAGATTAGTATATCATCAAAAAATACTAACACAAATTTTCTAAGGAATGGTTTGAAAATTGAATTCATCAAACCTTGAAATGTTGAAGGTGCATTGGTAAGGCCAAAAGGCATGACCAAAAATTCATAATGACCCTCATGAGTTCTAAATGTCGTTTTTGGAATGTCTTCAATCTTCATTCTGATTTGATGATATCCCGAACGAAGATCCAACTTGGTGAAGTAAATTGATCCATGCAATTCATCCAGTAATTCATCAATGACAGGAATGGGGAACTTATCTTTAATAGTGAGCTTGTTGAGCTCCCTATAATCTGGACACATGCACCATGATCCATCCTTCTTGTGCACCAATACTACTGGAGCTGAGAAAGAACTTTGACTCGGTTGAATTATACCAGCCTCTAGCATTTCTGCAACCATACGTTCAATTTCACTTTTTTGGACATATGGATATCTGTACGGCCTGATGTTTGGAGGAACACTTCCTGGAATCAGATGAATAGCATGATCATGATCACACATAGGTGGGAGACCTTTGGGAGTCTCAAATACCTTGGAATGATTGTCCAGGACTTTTTGGAGATCTGGAGAAATAGATGATTCCAATGTGGAAACATCTAGCGAACATAATTGTGCAATTACACCTCTTTGCTCCTTTTTTAGAAGCTTTTTCATGCCATTAGAGCTGATTATCTTTCCTGGTTTCCCTGCAATACCCCTTAATTCAACTTCCTTTCCTTCCACAGAAAATTTCATGAAAAGTTCTTGAAAATTAAAAGCTATTGTACCCAAGGATTGTAGCCATTGGACTCCTAGTACAACATCAGCACCTCCCATTGGAATGGAAAGCATTGGGCTAGTCAATACATATTCTCCCATGGATAGCTTGATATTATGGCACTTTCCAGAACAATTTATTGTTCCTCCATTTGCAATCATCACTTGACACTCTGGTGCTGGATATAGGAAGCAATTCAATTCTTTTGCTACCCTACAATGAATAAAATTGTGGGTGCTTCCTGAATCAATCAACACTATTACCTTTTTCTTCTTGATTTGTCCTTCTATCTTGATGGTTTGAGGAGTGGTAATTCCCGCCAATGCATTACAAGATATGGTCGGATTTATTTGTTCTTCATCTAGGCTTTGTTCCTGGAATATATTCTCTTCTTTTGACCTTTCTTGCTCCTTTTCTTCTTCCTCTTCACAATCTATGTAGAATAATTTCTTCTCAGCACACTTATGACCTTTTGTGTATTTGCTATCACAATTGTAACAAAGCCCTTTTTCTCTTTTTTCTTCCAATTGTTGTGGTGTCAACCTTGTAGGTTGTGGAAGACTATGGGCAACAACACTTCCATCTTTATAGTTGTGAATGGTATGCTTCCTAGTTGCCATAATTTTGCTTTCCATTTTTCTTGCTAACCTGAATGCCTTCTCTAATGAATCAGGTTCCCAAAGGCGCACATCATGTTGGATATTATCCTTTAAAGACCCTATGAACACATCAATCCTATGCTCCTCTGGAATATCTTTTACCCTTATGTTCAATTTTTGGAACTCCTCAATGTGCTCCATTATTGAACCCTTTTGTTTGAGACTTATCAATTGGCTAAAAAAAGTGTTGCTTTTTGTATCCTCATAATGTGCTATCAATTCTTCTGTAAAAATTGCCCAAGTGATAAATTGTTTACGAGAACAAAGCCATTGATACCATACAAACTGATTTGGTTCCAAATATAAAGTTGCCATACGTACCTTTTGTGTGTTTTGCACATTATTGAGATCGAAGAACTGCTCCATCTGTAATATCCATGTGGCGGGATCCTTGCCATCAAACTTCCTCATATCGATTTTTGGAATGTGGTAATTCTTCGATCCAACATTAGCATCTATGGAATCATGATTAACATTTCTTTTGTTCTCATCATGAGTTTCTTTTACTACCTTTTCACCATTAGTAAGTATTTCTTGTAGAAAATTAGTCAAATCTGTCTTCAAATCTGCCATGCCTGTCTTCAAATTTGTGTTCAAATCTATCTTCAAATTGTCCATCTTAGCTTCCATGCCATTCATCTTAGCTTCCACGCCATTTATCTTAGCATCTGTTAACTTTTGTGAGCGTGGCGTTCATTGCACTTGTTCTTGTAATTTTGATATATCATGTAGCATTTCTTCCTCTTCTTCATGAGTCATGCTAGAGCTTTCAGGTTCCTTACTAGGTGTTTGCCTTTTCTTTCCTCGGGGCATCAGTTATCGATAATAATGCTCTACTATGCCCCTTGAATTCCTTCAAAATAAATTTTCAAACCAAGCTTAAGAAAAAATTTAAAAAATTCTACACACCTTTTTTCACTTTGTAGGAGCTAGATATTGCTTCTGATGTATCTCTGTACTTTCCAGTCATCTAGTTCTGAACTTGTGACCTGTAGTATCTCTCTGTGTCCTCTTTCCAATGCCACAAGTTTGACCCAAATTGGATTCTCCAAGTAAGAGTTATGTGAAATCTCCCACAGTGACTTGATTATAGACTAGTTTAGTAGAGCTAACTTGTCCGATGTGCCGCGAGTCACTGTTTCAACCTTTGGATCTAAAAAATACCCAAAAGAAACTGCCGTCCGTCCTATTTCTGTACCTTTTTACGAAATTTCAATCCGATCCTCAGAGAGAAAGTTATGACGATTTTCCCTAGGTCACCTATTTTGAATGTAATTCAAGAGTCTGAAAAAAGACCAAATGCCTCAGATCATATCTCCGTAAATATCCCACGAAAAGCTCTAAAATTTGGAACCAAGGTTCAGCGCCAATTCTTCTCAAATGGGTTTTTTTTGTGACTTCCGAAACGTCACAAAAAAAAAGTTATAGCGAAAATTCCACGATGACCTGTTTGGAGCAGGGAAACCCTAGAATCCAAAGCTCTGATACCAAATGTTATGAAACCAGCTCAAGAAAAGATAGAAACGATAGATCAACACCTTAGAATTCAGCCTCTTCGAGGGAAAAACCTCCTTTACATTACATAAATGAACAATTCTTGGATGATACAAATGACAAAACCTCCTTTCTATATATAGGAATCTAAGGAGTCACAATATAATCCAGCCGACCTAACAATAATAATATAAAGCCACAAAAATAACAATAGAGGGATTCTATGGGGCACAGAAATAATAATATGGGGGTAACATGGGCACAACATTATAAATAAGGGGTATAACTACAATAGTAATGGGGTAATCACTAGTATTATAGGGACCCAACACATTGGAATGGGTGCAGTTTTCATAAAAAAAACAAAATGGAAAATAATGGCTATTGAAGGAGATAATGCACGTTACAGATCTGAAGAAAAATTTGATTTCAACAGGGTAGTTGGGAGGTGAAGGTTGCGTAACTACATTCATAGATAAAACTTGGAAGGTCACTAAAGGATCACTGGTAATAGCGAAAGGAGGAAAGATTGGTACATTGTATTTATGCAATGGTATTTCTAATTTTGTTAATGCTTTAACCTCTATAGGAGAAGATACGGTATTGTGGCATCATAGGCTTAGGCACATGAGTGAGAAGGGGATGCGGATTCTTCACTCAAGAAATTTTTTGCCAAGTTTGAAGCATGTTGATTTAAAATTTTGTGAGAATTGTATTGATGGAAGACAGAAGAGAGTCAGATTCCTTAGAGTTGGGAAAGAAAAGAAGAGTGAAAAAGTAGAGCTTGTGCATACATATGTATGGGGACCTGCTCAGGTATCATCTCTTGGTGGCTGTCGTTATTATGCTACTTTTATTGATGATGCAACTAGAAAAACATGGGTTTATTGTATTCGAAATAAATATGATGTATTTGATACTTTCAAGAAATGGAAAGCTTTGGTTGAAAATGAGATAGGAAAAAGGTTGAAGTGTCTCAGATCAGACAATGGAGGTGAATATTGCAACAAAGAGTTTGATAGGTATTGTTTAGAGAATAGAAATCGTAGAGAGAAGAAAGTTCAAGGAACACCACAAGAAAATGGTGTGTCAGAAAGGATGAACAAGACAATCATGGAGCATGCAAGGTGCATGAGATTGCATGCAGGATTGCCTTACAATTTTGGGCAGATGGTATAGATACTATTGTTTATCCAATAAATAGAGGGCCTTCAAGTTCCTTGGATGGTGGTATTCCAGAGGAGCCATGGACAGGTAAAAAGGTAAACTACTCTTTTTTAAAGACTTTTGGTTGTGAATCCTTTGTCCACATTAATAAAGAAAATGCAACAAAGCTCGAGGCAAAATCAAAGAAATGTACCTTTATTGGATATGGAGTTAATGATTTTGGTTATCACTTTTATGATTATGAAAAACACAAAATAATTAGGAGTAGAGATGTCATATTCAATGAAAAGTTTTGTATAAGGATCAACTACAGGAAAGGAAACGGGAAAAAGAAAACAGAGAATACACAGTGCTTGACGAGATCATAGAAAAAGTGATGGTGCCTGAAAATCATAATGACCAACAACCAGAACAACAACCATAATAGCAACAAGCACCTCAAACACCAGAAAGTGGTGTTAGAAGATCTACCAGGATAGGTATACCCCCTGAACGATACCCTGCTTCATTATATTATGTATTTTTGACTGATTCTGGTGAACCAAAATGTTATGAAGAAGCAGTGTAGGTAGAAACCAAGAAGAAGTGGGAGGAAGCCATGAAACAAGAGATAGATTTATTAGCAAATAACTAGACTTGGGACTTAGTTAGGTTGCCTGCAGATAAAATATAATTGTAGAATAAATGGGTTTACAAGTTGAAGGAAGAAGATGGAGGTAGAAAAAGGTATAAAGCTAGACTTGTGGTGAAAGGGTTTGCACAAAAAAAGGGTATTGACTTTGATGAGATATTTTCTCCTATTGTTAAAATGACTTCAATCAGAGTTATTTTAGGTCTAGCAGTAATTGAAGAATTGCATCTTGAGCAGTTAGATGTAAAAATTGCCTTTCTACATGTGGATTTGGAGGAAGAGATATATATATGCAGCAGCCACAAGGATATGAGGTAAAAGAGAAGGAGAAACTAGTGTGCAGGTAAAAGAAGAGCTTGTATGGCTTGAAACAGGCTCCAAGGTAGTGGTATCTAAAACTTGATAGGTTTTTGTTTGAACACGGTTATACTAGATGTCACTCTGATCATTGTGTTTATCTCAGAAGGACAAATGATGTCAGCTATATTATATTGTTATTATATGTAGATAACATTCTTGTTGCAGTTTCTAACATGCACGAAATAAATGCGCTCAAAAGAAAATTGGAAAACTCATTTGCAATGAAGGATTTGGGTGCAGCCAAACAAATCCTTGGTATGAGAATAACTAGAGATAGGAAGAATCACAAATTAACATTGTCTCAAAGTTAGTACATAGAAATGGTGTTGAAATGGTTTAATATGTAGAATGCAAAACCAATTAGTATACCTTTGGCTAGCCATTTCAAATTAAGTAAGGAGGAGTGTCCCAAGGCTCAGGAAGAAATGTATCATATGTGTAAAGTTCCATATGCGTCAGCAATTGGAAGCTCAATGTATGCAATGTTCTGCACAGGGCCTGATATTGCACATGCAGTGGGAGTTGTAATCAGGTACATGAACAATCCAGGAAAAGAACATTGGATGGCAGTGAAGTGGATTCTCAGGTATTTGAGAGGTACCACAAATGAAGAACTATGCTTTGGTGGTTCAAACATTGCTCTACAGTGATATGTTGATGCATATATGGCAGGTGATAGAGATAACAGGAGAAGCACAATAGGGCATTTGTTTACTCTAGGTGGACCAATTGTCAGTTGGGTCTCAAAATTGTAAAGTGTTGTTGCACTCTCAACAACAGAAGTACAGTATGTTGCTGCTATAGAGGCTAGTAAAGAAATCGTTTGGTTATAAAGGTTTTTGGATGAATTGGATAAGAAACAGGAGTTGGGCAATTTGTACAGTGATAGGCAAAGTGCCATACATCTTGGAAAGAACTCTGCATTTCATTCCACGACTAAACATATATGGTCAAGTACCATTTCATCCTTTCAACATTGGAAGATGGATAGTTGAAGCTGGAAAAGATACACACTAGCTAGAATATGGAAGATATGTTAACAAAAGTTGTAACCAGGGAGAAATTGAGAATTTTCTTAGTTTCAATTGGTCTTCAAGTATGATGAAGAAGATGAGAAATAGCCAGGTCCAAAGTAGAGTCATTGTCTAGCAAATGAAGCAGCGGTGGAGTTGCTAGAATCAGGCTCCGAGTGGGAGATTGTTGGGTGTGGAGCTTGATTATCTTCTGTATTCAAAGGTATCACCACATTAGACCACAGTTCGTAATGGGGCAGCAACACCGCCCGTAAAATATTCACTACAAGGGGGGTTCGTGGGGGGGCGAATGCGACCTTTGGGAGCCCCCCTGGTGGGGGGATTGGGGGCAACGCCCTCGAAGCTAAGAATAGATGTAAATGACCTTGTAAAATGTTGTAATTTTGTGGCCAATATGGGTCGTTCATTAGGCAGAGATCTGACAATAGAAGTTATGTTTAATTGAGGGTTTTTTTGCCCTAGAAAGAAACCCCTTGCTATATATGAGGGAATTTTATTGTGTCTATGTATATCTGTATTCTGAATGAGGAAGAGAGAGCCCCCCCTTGTGGCAGGGGGATCAGGGGCAGCGCCCCTGAAGCTAAGAATAGATGTAAAATTTGCTTGTAAAATGTTGTAATTTCATAGTCAATCTGTGTCATTCATTAGGCAGAGATCTGACAGTAGAAGTTATGTTTAATTTAGGGTTTTTTTGCCCTAGAAGGCAACCCCTCACTATATATGAGGGAATTGTATTGCGTCTATGTATATCTATATTCTGAGTGAGGAAGAGAGAGGAGATTAAGAGAAAATAGGGAATTACAGTGGATTTGTTGTAGGTTGTATCTCTTCAGTTTGCTATATAATAGAAAAAGAAGGACTACATGTTTCTCCGTGGACGTAGCCCAAATTGGGTGAACCACATATATCTGTGTCCCTCTTGTTTTATGCATTTTTTGTGTTTATACTTCTGCAAAATCTTATGTGTTCCATTTCTCTGTAATATACAATTCTCTAACATAAAAGACCCCACATCCATCGCAATCGCATAATCTGCTACCATATAAGTCCATGTCCCATTACCTTCACCGATTTTCGATCTGCGATCAGGCCCGAACCCGATGGGTAAATCAACTACAATTTATAAAATCCCCCATCCACAGGTCATCGCAAATTTCATTAGGCTAAGGACTCTGCCCCTTCCTGATTGCGATATGCAATATAACGGACCCGTCGTGATTATAAAAACACATTTAAATTAATATCGCGTCCACGTAATCACAAAGTTCCAAGGGTCATGCCTCATTTGAATTGCAATTGTGATATCCTTCCTAATGCCGATTGCGACATGACATCATCCTCCACATCATCTCCCACGTCATCCGCCACGTTACCATTCCACATAGTTCTGCCACGTTATAGTGATGTCAACATCATGTCATCCCTTATATCATCTCACATATTGCAAATCACAAGTCTTTCGGCCACCTATTAAAGTATACCACTCCTTAACACCGATTGCGATATTCCCGAGTATTGTGAAATGCAATCAAGCTCTGAACAACGATTGCGATATAAAAGGCCAACTTGCTTTGATTTGATAAACAACTCAGATCTACCCAGATCAATGGTGGAAAAGACTTCGAATCACCCTGCACTCATTTTAAGTTTCTCAAGGTGTAGGGTCAGAAAAGTATTTTTTCGTCCAAGCCATATATCCATGCGTCGCTCCTTTGTTATTTCTGACCCCCCTTTTGAAAATCCGTTAGCCATCCACCTTTCCACAATTGTGATTATGGTTTTATTTGAAATACTCCTGGACTCCAAGCGATTGCAATTATTCTGACTTCTACCCCCAGTCTAAAAGTGATATGAGATACGACCATAAAGTCCACCTCTCTTACCAACAAACCTTACTCCTCATTCCTCTCCATGATTGTTGTGTTCAGGATTTATTACGCTCTACATTTTTTCCTGATTTCCTTCAAAACGTGATTTATTTCAAATAAAAATCACTTGTCAATCTCATTTCATTTTTACTTATCTATTCTTGTTTTCTATGTTCAATTTCATGATAGAGGAAGACAATTGGGATGATAAGTGGCACTTCAGTTCAAACAGACAGACAAACATCTAGATAATATGATGGAACAAACAAAGTCAATGAAGACAACAAATCATATTCATAAATTTCTACAAAAAAAATATTTTTCTTTAAGAGTTATTGAAGTGATCTACTTAAATGCCCTCAATGCTCTACCCAATACATTCAGTTGTTTTTTTGATATTTAATCTTACTTGTTGTATGGAATTAAGGTCTGGAATTTTATGAAGAAATACTTACCAAAGCACGCACTATTGTTCTTTCATACTTTTTTCAATAGAATGATTGGAACATTGTTTTAAGATTTTCCATAAGGAATTTTGAGAAGTTTGATTTCTGTACTCCCAAAATCATCTGAGAGAAGGTCTAAACTACTTCTATTTCTTTTATGAGCTGAGCAATGTGGATCTAGTATTTCTATCTTTGTGACTCTATTTTGTTCATAATTAAATAGTGAACTTTTCTTTTCATATTGCTTATTACATGGTATTTAAAGAGTAGTGTTACATGTATTCATTTATGATCATTCCACCATTGGTATTTTTAAATAAATATTAAGAAATTTTCTTTGATATTCGAAATGTGATATGAGTTATACACATTACTTTCATTAACTATTTAATCAAAGTAAGCATCTTGAAATATTTTCATTTCCATTGGTGCTTGAGCAATCTATATTGTCATTTACTAAGGAAAATCATTATAGATTGCATCTAGGTGAATGTTAAACAATCCTGGGTTATAGACTAGATAAATTCATATGCTTTCCATTTGATTCATTGTTGAAAATACATCTATTTCACTCCACTATAAGAATTACACATTCTTTCAATCATCTTTCATTGGAAAACCGATCTCATCATATCCAGTAGGAGCCACTACCTAAATGGAAAAGGAGTTGTATTAAGATCCAGACCAGGTGGCTCTTCCCCATGTTGATGCAATGATTTTCGAGGCCTCAACACATTGGTGAAAACTTTTCACAAAAAAATAAGAACTAACAGAGGCCATGAATACTGCTATGGTGACAGGGACTTGACATAACCATCAACATTGACAAAATTTCCCTACTCTTATAACTTACCTTTAAGTTATGAGAAAACTCAGTCAGTTACTTATGAAAACTAGATTCAATAGTCACATCATGACATTCAATGAAAGATATATCTACAAGATCACTACATAAATGTTCAATGACAAGCAAATCATCTTCTTGATCACAAGGAGTTATAGCTGAAATAAATTCTTTGATAATTGTGTTAGACTCCTTTTGAAACTCTTACAAACCCATATATTCATGTAGGAACAGAGATTCATCCCAATTACTTGAACGACCATTACCATATAATTCAGAAAGAAGTAATTTATTATGGCCATTATCATCGAAGGGTTCATCTTGATTAACATCAAAATATTAGGAGGAATATCAAGATACAAAAATGGTTGGTTCACAAGATTAGATGAATCACCATTAGAGAGACCTAAAAGAAACACAAGAACTTGGTTAACAAACTGATCTTCTAATTCAATGATTGATCTAGGTCCAACATATGGAACATCAAAGGGGAAAGGACATGGGACAAATAAGAAACTCAGTTCTTCCTCTCAATGTTGAGGATGTTCCTAATTGGCACAACATGATGAATCTGATTCAAAATATTTTCTTTACATTGAGGCTAAGAAATGAAACTTGCCATCCAAGAACTTCCAGTTCATTTCCTCATCTAGAAACTGATAAAAAATATGAAGGAACTGATCAGAAAAAAACTCCTAAGATTCATTCAATTCCATTCTTAGTTGACCAATTTCATCAATAACATCCCGATATTCGTATTTATCAAAATTTAAACAATGCTCATTAAAGAAGTGTTCGAAATGTGCGATAGAAGCAATCGGTAAATAATAGCACCATTGCTTCACACATCCATTCAATGTAAGGGTAAACAATTGTGCGATTATTTCTTTTGAATTAACATCATTCAAGTAACACAATTGAACAAATTCAACGATGTAACAAAGAATGGTTGTTGCACCCTTTCTGTCAAATTTAAATCGTGATAAGTATTTTAAAGGTCCATGTTGATTATAACAGCTAAATATGTGTAAAACACCTAGTGATTATGATTAGGGATGAATCCATTAAAGGTAAAAGATTAAAATAGACTTCAAAGGCTCAGCGTCTCATCTGGCCCTCCTTCTAGTGGTAAAAATGTTGATGGTGCTGGATTCCACCAACTTTGTAAGTGGATCTCCTAGATGTGAAGTCGCAAGAATACCTCACACCATTTGGTTTATGAGTCCCATATGGTCATAGGGCTTGACCAACATTGAAATGGTTTTCCAGGAAGTGGCTTGGTTACAATAGGAAATAAGAAAATAGAATGCCTTTTTGGGGTAGCAAGACTATGAGCTTTCTGAGATGCTCAATGTAAGGTGTATGATTGAAGATTCCATGGATGGTGAGGGAAATGAGCCATCAATTCAAAAAGTAATAATACTATCCTAAATGAGTGCCTGAGAATAAAAGAGAGACTTGGTGAGTACCTGTAGATTAGTCCACATGATAAATAAAAATCGTTAAATCATAACAACATCCATTCAATAACAACCATAACTAAGCAAAAAAATAGTTCATTAACCTAACATGTAAATAAAGCAACATATATTGTACACTTGACCGAAATAGTCCAACTATATACATGATGCGTGTATGAAGTAATGTCAACTCATTAAGCTCCTAATAATAAGTGAGAGATCCCATGTACACTATTAGATGATTGAATCACTATATCCAAGATTCGAACATGAAGCCACAACTTCCTTATCCAAAAAATAATGTATCTACTATTGATTACATGAGAACCCAAGTCTAAAACTCCCTAGAAAGCCATTTTTGAGTTATGAGGAGAAATTTATAACAAATACAATGATTCTTGAGCTTATCATGACTCTTTTAATTCTACAACTATTCATATTATAATATGACTCATTACATTCCAATGTGTGTCCATTCATATTCCACTTGAATTCCTTGGACTTAATTACATACATTTATTACATAGGACAATTTACACATGAGATAGTGGCCTAATAAGACAAAAATTCTTGAAAAAGAACTCATCAAATGGATAGATCATGTGCTTCTTCATGGAGTTCATTTATGATATAAGTTTCTCATGCTCGAAACTCCTTTGCAATGTCTTTGATCCTATCTTGAAAGTCTTCCTTGTAGTGTGCCCTTACCTCCAATTACTCTAACAATATGTTCTTGGAGCTTGACTCAACATTATTCCATAGCCTTGAAGTATTCATGTGTGATTTGACTAGTGGAAAGGCTTACTATTGAATAAAGTATTTGGTCACTCCCAAGTCTTCCCGTTTTGTTAACTTCTTCATTAATTTAATCTAATCTCCAGTCTTGTGAAAGATGACCTTCCTACCTCTGACTGCTTCAAGGGATCCAATGTCAAGCATCCCATTCTTCTATGTAAGAGAATCAAACCCATTATGAAACTGGTTATATCCAGCCATAGTGGCAATCAATTGTGCTCCCAAAAGTGAGTAATTATGTAGGTGGATTATCAATTGCACTCTATCTATTTACGCAAAGAGCTTATCCTTCTTTCAAAAGTGCACAAAGGCATTTCGATATTTGGCAATCCACTCCTACATCTGGTCAACTACTCTGGTTGCTATCTTTAGGAGTTTCACCACTTCCAATGCATTCTTCTGAATGCCAATGAGAGGAGCCATGACCTACTATATAAGTAGAATCTCATCATATAGTTGTGCCATGGTATCCCCCATTACTCCCAATTCATATAGCATGGATGACTACCATTTTGCAGTATTGGAGTTCTATGATAATAGTCATTGGTTCTTCACTGCAAGGTTCTCTACATGTTGCTTTTATATAGCAAGTTCTATTTCCAGCCTCAAATTCTCATTTAGAAAATACTATGAGTTATCATATGCCATTCTAGCAAATGCAACATTGACTGTGATAACTTCCATTAGATTTATTCTAGTGTTGGAGATGATCACCCTTTTTGTTGCTACTAAGACTTGGTTTTGAGGATAGTTGGGAAAGTACCTATGCCTTTGCTGCAAGATCCTCTTCTTTAGTTGATCAAAGGTTACACAGAAAATATCTCTGACTTTGCCTGCTAGTGGAGGTGTAATCCCCATCTCTCTGAATGGAAGATGTCTTGATGTGGTTAGATGTTCCCATGGAGTACTGAGTTGATCATCTATGGGTTGGATGTTGTCTTCTTCCTCATACTGCTCCTCTAGTTTATTAGTCAACTATTCTTCTTCCAACCTCTGGGTTTCTTCCTCCTCCTGAGACTTCCCTATTGTTCTTCCTCTATTAGTTTCCTCTCTTCTTATTCTATCAATTACTTTTCAAGAAAATCATCGCACTTCCTGCTCTCGTCTTCTCCTTCTTCTTCTCCTCTCCTCTCTAGGTCTATTTATGTAGTTCCTATGTTTAAGGGACTAAATTTCCATTTTCTACTGCTCTCACGTGATGAGTACCTAATCCTTTTCTTGGGAGCTAACTTCTTTACTTGAGGTGTTGTTTCGTCCTCCTCTTGTTCCTACTCTTGCAAGTCTTGAGTTGGTGTATTGTGAGGTAAATTGGTCTTGATGGTTGGATGTGACTGCATTCTGGAAATATACCATTTATTTATCTTTTCATCCTCTGGTTCACATATTGATGAATACCTTGTATTATTCTTGATCCTTTCACAATGATGCCTAAAAATTTACCTAGGATCATATGCATGGAAATATTTGGTGCCGAATTGTAAGTAGTGCAGCTCTTTAGTTTCAGCTTCCAATGTCTTGTGACTCCTTAATTCATATAATCTGATCCAAAATGGAAATATGGTCCAAGGGGATTTCCTCCTACGGTGAAGGGTTCCTGACAATCCCTTGTTTAGGTAATTTTCCACCTCTTGCATGAAGAACTTTTTGTCACATATTCTGACTTAATATGAGGGGTTGTTTGACATCTAAAACATTTGATGCAAGTTCACTCGAGAGCTACAAATGAGTTCGTAATATCTTGAAGCGACTCATTCACTTTATCTTTCATGCATGGTGGATTGGTGTCTAATATGATGTGAAATACGGCCTCAAATTAGTGTTCAGCTAATATGTCGTATGCACCTCTGAAGGTTCCTTCTAATAACACCCTACTGTGGAGATAAACCAGGAACTTCTCTTTAGGAGTCCAGTCGAATACGTATTCAGGAATGCATATCGTGCACAGATGCCATCCAAGAGATATGCAGAAATGTAAAATTTTGGAGGTTGATTTGCTTGCAGAGATACTTTGACTTACCCCTCCTATTCCTGCAACTCAAGTTATAATATATTCACCCAATTAAAATATATTCCAAGGTTCGCAACCATATTGAACATATATATCTAGAAAATAGTCTTTCAGATTAATCAGATTGTAAGGATTGGGTCGACGTTTCAAACCAACTAATATGGTTCATCCTCAGGACAAGGTGAGAAATCAATCGATCTAAGAGAAAAAATTGCATGTATGCATCATTGTTCAGTGTTAGATGTTTAAAAATAGTTGTTGTTGAAATAAAATTATTTAGTTAGAAACTACCTGTTATTTAATAATTAATTAATAATTATCGAAAATTGTCACAATTTATTAATTTAAATAATAATAAAATCTCCTTCCTTACCGCCTTTTCTAGTTTCTACAACTACTGTACCTGCTTGGTCCTCATCGCTAGAAATCGTCATGTCTCACTCTTCTTCGGCCGCACGCTCGTCCTCGAGAGATCTCACTAACAATTTGATAAATCTAGTGAGTGCACTGCCCTTTGATTCTTCATGTTCGCTTTCTTTCGTTGAACTGTCCAATTCCAAATTCTCGCCTTCCACTGAGCTGCATCCAACTCCCCCCTCGTCGACATTACTTGAAGCTCAGTCCCTAACCGCTCCCTCTTCAACCTCTGTCCTGGCTGTTTGCTGCTCCATGACGTCCCTGTCAGCTCACACTATGCTCTCCTCCTCCCCGCCTGACTTCAACCCTCCCTCTCCGCTCGGATGCCTACCATTCTGTGGCTCCGTCTTTCGTTGAATCCTCCTGCCCCCCTCCCTTAGACGTTGTTCTTTGCTCATCCCCCATACAGGTTATCAATAATCCTACCATCGTTAAATCCAACCTTTTCAAAATCAACTCCTCCATCATCGTCTCTGCCTCAATCCCATCCTCTTCCCGACCCTCCCATTATAACATATATAATAACTATATTAATAACAACATGAATAAATATAATACGTATTTTAAAAATTCTATTAAATTCAAAAACAATAATATGAATAAATATAATGCGTATTCTAAAAATCCTATTAAATACATAAACAAGAATACTATTAAGAAACATTTCATTTATAATAACAATTCCTTTTTTAAGTTTAATAATAATAATAATAACAACAATAACTTTATAATAATAATAATAATAACTTTTATAATAATAATAATAATAATAATAACAACTATGACAATAATAATAATAATGAAAATAACAAAAATAATAATAATAATATAGACTTTAAGAATGTTATTAATCTCTCAAGCAAGAATTTTGATCCCTTTGTCTTTAGTCTCCTTAACAAAGGTCTCAATTTTTCCCTTGCCCCGAATAAGATTCCTACTGATGACATCATCTGTAGCATTGAATACGGGATCAAGAACCTTCCTAACAATATCAGGGAGACTACCAGACAAGATTGCATTGTTGTTCTTAGGAAGGCTAAACCTCCTAAGAAAAAACTTATCAAGCCCGAGTTTCTTGCTCTTAAATCCCTAAGGGATGACCCCGACATTGTGTCCTTAGGGCAGACAAAGGTGGAGCTATTGTCATTCTTGATAAATGCATTTATGTCCACAAAATGGTGGATCATCGATCTAACAACAGGAGTTACATCAAGCTTAAGAAAAATCCCCTTAAATCCATTTCCAAAGAAGTTTCTTCTGCGATCAAAGAAGATTAATCCCTTAATCCCCTATCCTAAAAACTCATTGAGAGAAACCCCCTTACCACTAGAATCTATGGCCTTCCAAAGATTCATAAATCTAGTGTCCCCTTGAGACTGATCGCTAACACCATAAGTGAACCGACCTATCCTCTTGCTAAATTCCTAGCCCATAAGCTCAAACCTCTTGTTTGTTAAACTAATTGTTTTGTGAAAGACTCTGCCTCCTTTATTTAAGAGTGGAAATATATCAAGTTAGATCCTGAAGATTTAGTAGTGAGCTTTGATGTCATCTCCTTATACACTAGAATCCCCATCCAAGAAGCCAGTGATATCATTAATCATATCACCGATAAAGACACTGCCAAGTTAGTTTGTCACAAACTTGTTTATGGAAGATTTTGAGACCAAGACCCTTGCTTTTGCCACGTTCTTTCCTAAAAAATGGGAGAGGTTCGTCAATGAAACTTGTGTCATTTGGGCTCATGGACAATAGAAACTAGATCTATTCCTCAAGCACCTGGATTCTTAATCAGATTCCCTGAAGTTCACCATGGAAGTTGAGGAGAATGGTCGCCTTCCCTTTCTTGACGTCGTCTTTTCTAGGAGGGATGATGGTTCCGTCGGTCACCAATTTTTTCAAAAGAAGACTCACACAGAACAATACCTCCATGACAATTCTCATCATTTCCCTGCTCAGAAATTCGAGGTTCTCAGCACTCTCGTTACCCATGCTCTAAGAATCTCCGACCATGACCACCTTGATCAGGCAAAATCTCATCTTCTTGAGGTTTTTGAAAATAATGGGTATAGTAGATCCCATAGCCTCAAGGCCTTTCATAGAGCTAGCAAAGAGCCAAGGGATAAACCTGCCCTTGTTGATCCTATCTCTAAGTCTTTTCTCCCGTATATCCAAGGAACCACTGATAGGATTTTCCATATTCTGAAGAATACCAATGTATCTTATTCCTTCAAACCTCTGAATACCATTAAGAATTCTCTTAGATCGATTAAGGACCGTATCTACCCTAAGGACTCAAAAGGGGTCTACCTCGTTGCGTGCTCTTATGGTATCCCCTACCTTGGAGAAAATGGTACGTCTATTCAACAAAGGATCATTGAGCATGTTGTTGACATCAGACACAATCGCTCCTACACATATTCCCTTGTAGAACATGCTGAGAATTTAAAACACCATGTTTGCATTGAGGAATCGAAGGTCATTGCTAAAATTGGTCATTTCCACCACTGAAAACTCAGGGAAGCGATTGAGATTGAGAGGCATGCCAAAAGCCTTAATAGGGATGATTGTTGGAAATTAAGTAAAAGTTGGGTTCCAGATCTCGGTTCTTAACTCCTCCGCCCTCTCTTCCCCCCATCCTTCTGTGACTTCATATTTTTTATTTTGTTGGGTTGTGTTATATTCTTTCCACGACTAGCCCATATAGTTAACTAAGGGGTTAGAAGGGGAGAAGAGCCCACCTTTTGTTGTGCCAATTACATAGCGAGGGGGGGGGGGGGTCACAGGGGGTTTGAGGGGTGCAGGTAACCCCATGCTATCGGGTCTGGGGTTATGGATGCGATGGTTTTTGGTCCATGGTTTTTGACGCGATGGTTTTTAGTCCATGGTATTGGATGCTTTGGCATGTATAAATATGTATTGTAACATTGAAAGGAAAATAATGAAAAAACAAGCTAGTAGTCCCGATTTTGGGATCTAGGGGAAAATCTCTGTGTATATGTGCTTTAAGTGTTATTGTCTCGCATTATTTATTTTTTTGTTTTGGAATTCGTATGCAGGTAATTTCTGTACGGGGTGAAAACCTACATTTGGTAGCAGAGTTGTTTTGGCTTCAAGGGGAAACCTTTGTTGCTAAGGGATTTCACTCAGGCTTGTGGTAGACCCTACTTAGTGGGGGATCTATGAGACTGATTCTGGTGGTGAAAGAAGATGGTGAGCAGTGGAAAGATAGATATTGAGAAATTTAATGGTTTGACTTTTGAGTTATGGAAACTCAATATGGAGGATCTGTTGGTGGATAAATATTAGTGGATCACTGTAGATCCAAGTACTAAACCAACAGGAGTGTCTGATGAAGAATGGAAGAAGTTGGAATGGAAGGCAAAGAGCACAATATGATTGTGTGTCTCGGATTTAGTATTGCTGAATGTATCAGGGGAAGCTACGACGAAGGCTTTGTGGAACAAGTTAGGGACTTTATACCAATCTATGTCTCTGGTGAATAAATTGTTCCTATGGAAAAACCTGTATAACCTAAGGATGAGAGATGGAGACTTGGTAACATATCATCTGAATGCATTTAATACTGTGGTAAGTCAATTATCATCTGTTGATATTAAAATTTCAGATGAAGATAAGTGCATCAGTTTGTTGTGTTCTCCACCAGATTCGTGGGATAGCCTGGTTATTGCAATAGGTAGCAATGCAAATGCCTTGCATTTCGATGAAATAGTCTCATCCTTGTTGACAGAGGAAATGAGACGGAAAAATATGGAGAGCCAGAATGGTGATTCCTTGTTTGTATGAGGACGGTCCCAGAACAAAAACACAAATAATTCATCAAGTGGGAGGTCTAAATCTAGAGGGATATCTAAATCTCCAGCAAAACCTGTAAAGGTGGTGTGATGGAAATGCGGAAAGGAAGGGCACTACAAAAGGGACTGTAAATCTAAAGCTCCTGATAAAGGAAAGGGATCTGATGATGCTCCTTCTGCAGAGACAAAATACACCTCAGATGAAGGTGGCGATGTATACTTGGCTTATTCAAGTACACATGTAGATCATGAGGCATGGTTGATTGACTCAGGTGAATCCTTTCACTTCACTCCCCATAGAGAGTGGTTCTGCGAGTATGAGAAATATGTTGGTGGTGATGTCTTCTTGGGGGATGACAGGAAGGCTAGAATCGTTGGTCGTGGAAAAGTAAAGTTGAAGTTGCAAGGTGGAAGGGTTAGAACACTTCTGGATGTCCTACGTATTCCTGCATTAGCTAGAAATCTAATTTCTGTAAGCAAGTTGGATGATGCAGGTGTAAAAACAGTGTTCGAGAAGGATATCTACAAGATGGTTCGAGGGGCACTGGTATTGATGTGGGGAGTTCGAATTGGAACTTTGTACAAGCTACAAGGTAGTTGTTGACACCTAATCCTCTGCGATTGGGTGAATTTATGTAAATAGTTAAATTAGGAATGTGAACGGTCATTAGGAGATGAACTGAGCATTCACATCCTTTGTATATAACAATAGCTACCTAATGAAATAAACACGAACCAGTTTTCTGCCAAACTGGAGTTACTCCTGGCCTGACATGGTATCAGAGCCAGCTCCTTTTTTTAGCCTTTATGTCCTTGTAACTCTTGGTCTGCTCCACTGCTCCCCATATAATTCAGTAACTGATTACCTGCTTCTATCTACCATCCCTACGCTCTTTTTTTGACATTCATCTGACATGTTTGCGCTGCCCTTATACCTACGCTCTCTGCCTGACATGGTATCTTTGCGCTGAATTAGGTATTAAGGCAATGGTCATAGTAATAATTGAACAATGTTTGAACGCTGGACATGGTATCAGTCTCATATGCTTAAACAATGAAAATTTCATATATCTGAACGCTGTTACGCATATAGTTTCTTTTTCAATAAAAACACTGTTGTTGTTAATACGCCTGAGACTGCGCACTGCATATTTGAGACAGCATGATATGCCTGCTCATGTTTTGTTAATAAATTTGATATGCTTGGCTATTGTGGTGATAATACCTGAGATACGTGGAGATGTGCTGTTGGAGTGTGCTGTATTCTTTTTCGTTTGAACGCAGATAGAGTCTATCCAATTGCTGGCGATTTCAGACCTGGCTTGGATGAGTTGCAGCTAAATTTCATAAACATTTATGTATTCATCACCCACCGGAAGTAGGTGTATCTGCAGCGATCTTTAACCTTTGTCAACATTTATAAAAGAAATATTTATTGTGAAGGCCAGTTGTAAATCTGAGATAACTCCTGCGTTCTCTGCTATTTTTCTGTCCCAATCAATTATTGCCTCAATTTTGTAAGACTGTATAGAGACTGTCAATTGGTATCCAAAGCTCTGTTCATTGTTTTTAGATGAGCGTTTCCCTGTATTTTTTGATGAGAATATCTTTTCTCCTCCATGAAAACTGGTCAATGTCATATTTCTGCTGGAATCCACATGACTGATCCCACTCCTAGTCGATCCATTTCAAATCATTGACATTTGTAATCAATCCACATGGAATTCCATGGCTCGGAGTGCAGCGACCTGAGAATGTACACTCGTAATCCGCCTTCGGTTTGAGATGATTAAAACATTGTAGGATTTTCTAAGAGATGATTTGGTTGATGTGGATGATTGGAAGCAAATTCCTCTGGTCTGACTGTTGGTTCGTGAGGTGTGACCAGTTTCAGGACCAAGTTTCATCGCTGCCTCAATACTAAATTCAACACAACGGTTTTAGCAGCCTTGAATAATTTTTTCGCTGCAGTGGATTGAATAATATGTTTCCATACTTCTTTCTTTTAAAGTCTGGTCAATATATTGAATGACAGAGGTGTGAAATTGTTGTATGGTGAATGGTGTCAAATACATTTTCAAATGCTGCTGTTTCATGTAAAAACATTGGTGCGGTGAGCGTGGAATGAAATTTTATTAAGTTTTTTTTTTTTAATGGCAATATGTTATATGCTTGAGAAGTGGAAGGTATAACATATATATTGTTTTCTATCAGCAGAAGTAATTTCTTTTCTTACAGAATGCATTCAATCATCTCCATGGTAGGAATAGTTCTCACTGGCAAGGAGAACTATCCTAAATGGTCCCGAATGATAAAACACACCCTCATCTTCAATGAGTTGTGGAAAGGAGTGTGTGTCGGAGAAGGAGACAAAGACCCAGTACAACCTACCTCAGACAAAGAGCTCATCATTTGGGAAAACAAGAACAACAAAGCTTATGCATTAATCGCGACATCTATAAATGAAGAGGTGAGTCGCCATATTTCGTCATATTCAACTGCCTTTGAAGCCTTACAAAAGTTGAAAGAACTCTATGACTCACATTCTGCACTTGAAGTTGTTCAGCTCATGATTAAACTCTTCACTCTTGAACTGAAAAATAATGATCCTCTTGCTCTTGCATCTGAAGTAAAGTCTATAATGCATGATATAAATTCCACTAAGGTTGAGCTGGATATCCCTCTTATTGCTTTTCTCAAGGCACTCTATCCTACTTACTCCAATTATCTTGAGTCTCTGCAAGCAAATGGAAATCTCAAAGATATAACCTTTGAATCTCTTGTGAAAAAGTTTGTTGAAAGAGAGAAAGCTTTTGGAAAGAAGAAAACCCCTGAATCTTCTGAAGAGACTGTGTGCCTTGCTCATAAAGAAAAGCATCCTGCTCAAGATTCTACAAGAGGAAGAGGTGGATGAAGAGAAAGAGGAAGATATTTCAGAGGCAGGGGGGGCAGACATTCTCAAGGAGAAAAGGTAGATCTGCACTGCATTCGCTGCAAAAGAAATGGATCACATGATTCTGCTACATGCAAGCTACCATGGGACAAAATTGAGCAGAAAAGAAACCAACAGAAAGGTAAAATTGTTGATACAGACAAAGGTAAAGCACCTGAATCTGCTCACTATATTGAGGCACAATGTAACATTAGAGTAAATGAAGATTTGTTTAATGATTCACTTGCTTCTTTGAAAAATGATTGGTTACTTGATTCAGGAGCAAACCTGTCACATGACTCATAGAAAATATTTCTTTGAAGATTTCACTGAGAATGTTGATGGAGCCGTATACTTTGCAGATGAGTCAAAAATCAAGCCATCAGGGCTTCGCACAATTAGGCTTAAACTGCCTGGTCTTCCAGATTTTCTTCTGGATCATGTTCTATATCTCCCACAACTCAAGAGAAACTTGTTGTCCTTGGTCCACATCCACCACCAAGGTCACTCCTTTCATATGTTTGATGGAAAGCTTGAGGTAAGAAAGCATCTGACCACTCACCTTTCATGAGGGGAATAGAAGAAGAAAGGCTTCTCAAACAACAAGGAACCTCTGCTCATGCACAACATTTCTCATATATTTCTCATCATGAAGAAGGTACACTTCCATCAAGTTTATTATGGCATGCTATATTTGGACATTTAAACTATGACAGTCTCTGCTTATTGAAGAAAAATGGTGTTGCTGGTTTGCCTACAATTCCTAGGAAACATAAGCAATGTGATGCTTGAATTCTAGGAAAGCATAGCAAACAGTCTTTTCATGATTCACATTCAAGAGCACATAGGAAGCTTGAACTCATTCATTCAGATTTATGTGGTCCAATTCCTATTCCTTCTGCAAATGGAAATAAATATATCATGACATTTATTGATGATTACACCAAAATGTGTTGGGTTTATTTATTGAAGAACAAATCTGATTCTTTTCAAACATTCAAGAATTTTCATAAATGGATTGAAAATGATGCACAATCTCATATTGGGTATATTTTCACTGATAATGGAAAAGAATATACATTAAATGAATTTGAAAACTATCTTCGCCAACATGGGATCAAACATCAAACAACTGTGCCTTATAATCCCCAACAAAATGGTGTAGCTGAAAGAATGAATAGAACAATCTTGAATATGGTACGATCCATGCTTTTCTTTAAAAATGTAAAGATAATGTTTTGGGCTGATGCTATTCTATGTGCTACATATATAAAGAATAGATGTCCATCTAATGCTATAAGAAACAAGACTCCTTATGAATTGTGGTATGGACATGTTCCTTCAGTAAAACATCTCAGGATCTTTGGTTCCACCTGTTATGCTTTGATACCAAAGGTACATAGAAACAAACTTGGTGCTAGAAGTCGTAAGTGTATCTTCCTGGGGTATTCAAACACCTCCAAATCATACTGCCTCTATGATGAAGTAAATAAAAAGTTTGTTGTATCTAGAGATGTAATTTTTCTTGAATCATCCAAATATGACAATGTTGTTGAGAGGCAACTTGATCGCTTGGATAGATTCTCAAAAACGAAATCATTTCAAGAATTTGATAATCAGATTCCACATCTTGAAGGGGGGATTCCTATACTAGATCAACATGTGGAATCTTCTTCTGAAGAACAATCTCCCATGCATGAAACTCCAACAACGGATGATGCTTTAAGTGATGTAATTGATAGAATTGGGAGACTCAATCTTGATTGAGTCCCAACTCAATCAACTGAGCAGCCTGGACCATCTCAGAAAGGTCCCCCAAAATGGCTGACAAAGACACTTGAAAGTGTTCATCCTGATGAAATTGGACAAACAGGAACCAGAAACTCAAACCAACAAAATGAAGGTGATATAGATGACTCTAATTCACCTATTGATATGGATGTTATTTATGATTGTGAATTGAACTTGTCTACAGATTTTGAACCAAATTCCTTCAAAGAAGATGCTTCTCATGATGAATGGAAAGAAGCGATGCAAAAGGAGTATGATGCCCTCATAAAGAACAACACTTGGAAGCTGGTTGATCCTCCATTTGGAACCAAACCAATTGGCTGCAAGTGGGTCTACAGGAACAAGTACAAAGCTGATGGCTCACTTGACAAGAACAAAGCTATGCTTGTCGCAAAAGGTTTTGCACAGAAAGAAGGGGTCGATTATGAGGAGACTTTTGCCCCCACAGCAAAATGGGCCACTGTCCGGAAACTCTATACACTAGCAACTCAGAACGGTTGGAAACTCCATCAAATGGATGTAAAAAATGCTTTCTTGAATGGAGATCTAAAAGAGAATGTTTTTATGTCCCAGCCTGAAGGATTTGCTGTGAAAGGACATGAACATAAAGTATGCAAACTTGTGAAGTCCTTGTATGGCCTCAAACAAGCACTGCGAGCCTGGTATGAAAAACTAACTGAGCATCTTCTGAAACTCAACTTCAATCATTTTGATCTTGATGATGCAACTTTATTTTTCAAGAAAGTTGGCAAAATAGTTGTATATCTTGTGGTATATGTAGATGATCTTTTAATGACAGGGAACAATTAAAGCTACATTGCATCCATAAAGAAGGTTGGGGAAAAGTTTTGAAATGACTGATTTGGGCTATGTTCATTACTATCTTAGCATTGAAGTAACCCAACGTCCAAAATCCATATTTCTTTCTCAAAAGAAATACATTGGAGATTTGTTAAACAGATTTGGCATGACAGAGTGCAATCCTCTTTCTACTCCAATGGAACAAAACTTAAAGCTCACATCTATTAAAGGAAAGGAATTTGAGGATGCAACAAAGTATAGACAGCTTGTAGGAAGTCTCAACTACCTTACTACTACCAGACCAGACATTTCATTTGCTATTGGAATCCTCTCCAGGTTTATGCAAAAGCCTTGTCAGGGACATTGGTCTGCTGCAAAAAGAGTTCTAAAGTACTTGAAGGGAACTCAAGACTTTGGAATCAAGTACACACAGGTTGATGACTTCAGTTTGATCAGATACTCTGATTCAGACTTCGATGGAGATAAAGAACCCGGGGTATCTACTTCAGGATATGCTATGAGTCTTGGATCAGGAGCTGTCTCCTAGAGGTCATGCAAACAATCAATTCCAGCAGATTCCGCAACAGAAGCAGAATATGTGGCAGCAGCTGAAGCAACAAAAGAAATTGTGTGGCTCAGGAAATTTTTGAAGATTTGCAGGTAAAACAAGTATAATCAACTCCACTCATGATTGAAAACACCTCTGCAATAAAGTTGGCCAAGAACCCAAAGTTCCATGATCGTACAAAACACATCAATACTAAATATCATCTGATCCGACATCATGTTGAGGCCAAAACAATCCATCTCCGTCATTGTTCCACAAATGAGAAAATTGCAGACATCTTCACCAAAGCACTTGGAAGATAAAAGCTTGAAAGATTCAGAACGATGCTTGGACTCACGAACATCCCTTCAGATCAAGGGGGGGAATGTTGACACCTAATCCTCTGCAATTGGGTGAATTTATGTAAATAGTTAAAATAGGAATGTGAACAGTCGTTAGGAGATGAAATGAGCAGTCACATCCTTTGTATATAACAATAGCTACCTAATGAAATAAACACGAACCAATTTTTTGCCAAACTGGAGTTACTCCTGGCCTGACAGTAGCATTGCTGTTGATGGGTGCAACAATTCCATGGTTCCTGAAAGTGGAGCAGAAAATCTAGTGGTCTCTAGAGAGAAGACCATTTGGTGGCATCAAAGGCTTGGACATATTGGAGAGAAGGGCCTTCAAATACTTCATGGTAAAGGTATGGTAGAAGGTATGAGTAATAGCTCTATGGATTTTTATTTATGTGAAAATTATGTATACGGGAAGCAGAATCGGGTGAGTTTCCCCTCTGGTGGTAAGAGGGCGAAATAGATATTAGAGCTTGTGCACAGTGATGTGTTTGGACCTGTGAAGGTTCCATCACTGGGTAAGTCTATGTACTATGTATCATTTATAGATGAATTCTCAAGGAATACATGGATATATATCCTTAAGAAGAAATCTGAAGCCTTTGGCAGGTTTAAAGAATTTAAGGCTCTGATGGAAAACCAGACAGAGAAGAAGATAAAGGTGTTGAGGACAGATGATAGTGGATAGTTTTGCACTAAGGAATTTGAAGAATTCTGTAAGAAATATGGTATAACACGATAGAATACTACTTCATATACACCTTAGCAAAATGGAGTTGCAGAAAGAATGAAGAAGACGTTGATGGAAAGAGAAAGAAGCATGCTCAGTGGTGTCGGGTTAGGACAAGAATTCCGGGCAGAGGCGGTGCAGATAGCATGTTACCTGGTCAGCAGATCACCCTCATTAGCATTGGAGGATAAGACTCCACAAGAGGTATGCACTGGTAAGAAACCCTCTCTTTCACATTTGAGGGTATTTGGATGTGATGCATATGTACATGTTCCAAAGGAGAAAGGAACCAAGTTGGATTGTAAATCTGAAAAGTGCATCTTTATTGGGTATAAGGATGGTTTAAAGGGTTATAAGATTTGGAAACCAGTAACAAGGAAGGTTGTGTACAACCAAGATTTGGTGTTAGACAGGTGAAATATGTTATTAAACATGAAGTCCAACCAAATGAACCTGAGAAGATATAGTTTGAGCTAAAGGAGGAAGAATCATACTCTATAGCTAAGGAGGAATCAGAAGATGAAGAGCCACAAACTCCGGGTGTGAGAAGATCAGTTCGAGAAAGAAGGCAACCAGAAAGGTATAGTACATCTACTTTCTGTTCAAATTTTTCTTTATCTATTACTGATGATGATCCCCGAACTTTGAAGGAAGCAGTAGATTCAGAGGATGGAAAACTCTGGAAAGAGGCCATGGTTGATGAAATTGCATCTTTGCACAAAAATGAGGCTTGGTATCTGCTGGAGTTGCTGGCTAGAAGGAAACCTATTGGCAGCAAATGGGCATTCAAGAAAAAGACAAATGCATAAGGAAAGGTAGAGAAATACAAAGCTTGGTTCGTAGCAAAAGTTATTTCCAGGTACCGGGAATTGACTTTGGTGATATTTTTTCTCCTGTTGCCAAGGCGACTTCTATTAGATTACTTTTATCTATTGTTGCTGCTTTTTACTTTGAGGTAGAATAGATGGATGTGAAGACAACATTTCTTCATGGGGATCTAGAAGCGGAGATATACATGAAGCAACCTGAAGTCTTTGCATTGAAGGATAAGAATGACCTGGTATGCAAGTCAAAGAAGTCTCTGTATGTGTTAAAATAGTCACCAAGGATGTGGTGTCAGAAATTTGATACATTTATACGGGGACTTGGCTTCACCAGAAGCAAAGCAGATCACTGTGTGTATTTTAAATTAATTGGTGATCATGTTATCTATCTGGTCTTGTACATGGATGATATGTTGCTGGTTGGAAATGACAAAGAAATTATCCCCGATTTGAAGACCCAATTGTCCTTGAAATTCGACATGAAATATCTTGGTGCTGCAAATTATATTTTGGGCATGGAAATTAAAAGAGATATGGCAAAGAGGAAGCTCTGGTTAAATTAGAGGAAGTATATCGAGACAATATTATAAAGGTTTAATATGAAGGATAGTAAACCAATGAAGGTTCCTATTCCTGTAGGTGTAATGTTATTTGCTGAATAGTGTCCCAAGACACAAGAAGAGGAAGATGAAATGCCTCATGTTCCATGTGCAAGTGCAGTTGGTAGCCTAATGTATGTGATGGTCTGTACTAGACCAGACATTGCACATGCAGTGGGAGTATTGGGTAGGTTTATGTCAAAACTGGGGAAGTAGCACTGGACAACAGTAAAGCGGGTTTTCAGGTATTTGCATGGCACTGGTGATTATGGTTTGTGCTACCAAGGAAGACCAGGATTGGACAAAGTGTTGGATATTCGTGGCTTTGTTGATGTAGACTGGGTTGGAGATCTGGATCGAAAAACATCTACAAGTGGGTATGTGCTTAACCTATTTGGAGGTGTAGTCATTTGGATGAGTAAGAAACAATATGTAGTGGCACTATGAACTACAGAGGCAAAATACATGGCAGCCACTCATGCAAGCAAGGAAGTAGTTTGGCTGCAGAGATTGTGTTCAAGTATGGGGTTAGTACAGGGAGCTATAAGTATAGACTGTGACAGCCAAAGTGCAATTTTCTTGGCAAAGAACCCTGCATATCATCCAAAGACAAAGCACATTGACGTTCAGTATCACTTTTTGAGGGATATGATAGAATACAAAAAAGGTGTTGATGGTAAACGTGGACATCTTGAAGAATACTGTAGATGCAGTGAAAAAATTTGTGAGCTCTGAGAAGTTTCCTTGGTGTGGAGAAACAATGGGCATTATAGGGTTGGATAAATGACTAAGCTCTCTTGTGGCCCCCTGTGGAAAGAAAACAACAAGTGGGAGAATGTTGGGTTATGTTATATTCTTTCCATGACTAGCCCACATAGTTAACTCGCGGGTTAAAAGGGGGGCAATGACCCCCTTTCATTGCGCCGATTGTGTAGTGGGGGGGGGTCACAAGGGGATTGAGGGGTGCAAGTAACCCCACTTTATGGGGTTCACGGCAGTGCCCCAGAAAAATTTGGTTTTGGACACTATGCTAGGTTGGGCGGACCTACCTATGGTTTTATGCATGATTTTCATACATGGTTTTGGACACGATGCTTTTCGGTCCATGGTTTTGGACGCGATGGTTTTCAATCGATGGTATTGGATGCTTCAGCATGTATAAATATGTATTGAAACATTGAAAGGAAAATAATGAAAAATCCAGCTGGTAGTATTGGTTTTGGGATCTAGGGGAAAATCTTTGTGTATATGTGTTTTATGTGTTATTCTCTCGCATTGTTTATTTTCTGTGTTTTATAATTCGTATGTAGGTAATTTCCATATGGGGTTAAAACCTACATATTTCTTATATTTATTTGCCCTCCTCCTACTATTGGTTATACCTTCTTTGTTTTCTCCTCTCAATGAGGTGAGCTTTCCTTTAGCTTATAATCCTTCTTGAGGTTTTGGTAATTACTATGTTATAAAATATATCAACATCAAATGAAGCTTCAACTATATATTCTTAATAAAAAATTTAGTTTAGGTCATTGTATTATACTTGTTTCTACCTTATATTAATTAATTTAATAATACTAGTAACCAATTTATTATATCATAACCAACTTATAATATTATAAATCATTCTTGGATAATACTATTATTTGAATTGTTGAATATGTTATTTATTTTTAATATTATCACCTACTTATTACATAACAACTATTTTATTACAATACAACTAATTTTTAACCTAATATTGTTATTATATAAATTAATTATTATAATGGCTAGTTTTCTACCCAATATGTCAACCCTTACCAATAAACTAATATTATTATTATTTATTATATCATGATAACATCTATTTTTCTTCCTAATTCACATTGACTAGGTCAACCCTAGATTATAATATTATTTTATTAGATTTTATTATTATTTAAATTAATAAATTGTGACGATTTTCGATAATTATTAATTAATTATTAAATAACAACTAGTTTCTCACTAAATAATTTTATTTGACCAATGGTTATTTTTAAATGGCTAACACTGAACAATTATGCATCCATGCTTTTTATTCTCTTAGATCAATTGATTTCTCACCTTGTCTTGAGGATGAACCGCATTAGCTCGTTCGAAACGTCGACCCAATCCTTACAATTTGATTAATCTAAAATGTTGTTTTCTAAATTATCGATCACAAAAGTCTTAGATCTAACATATGTATATATATATATATATATATATATATATATATATATAGATATAGATATAGATATAGTTCTCTTAGAATAGCTCAATGTTCTTGTGCCCAAGCATTCGACAATACATAGCTACCAAATATTGATATACATCTCCTAAGATCTTCGTCAGATAAATTATTGTTGAGCGATGGAGAAGCTTGGCAGGTTCTTGACACCATTTCTTAATAACATTGGTCATGTCAATGTTATACCATATTATTCAAAAGCAATCATTTCATATTCATTGGGCTTCAACATCTTATAATATGTTTGGATATCCTCACCATAATAGGTGGCGAGATGTTAGCCACTTCCATTGTGTAGCAAAAGGTGTGAGTGATCCATATGTGTAACTATGCATTCAATACCATTACCACAAGGCATGAACATGTATCTGCATGTAATCCTATGTATCTTAGACTTCTTAATGCTTATATATGCATGCAAATATTCTAATTCCTCAGGAAATGTCTCCTGCATGAAGATGTTGTAGATCTTTCTATAGGTAACCTTTATCATCTTGTTAATAAAACACAGTGTTCGCGTATATAGGAATATTGGATTTTGTACATTCAAGCAGATCATTAACACTTTCTCTTGAGAGTTATTTATAGGCTACTTTCGGTGGTGGCATGTCTCCAATAGATGACAACACAATAGTAACACTTGTAGAACAGACACCTATTTGTGGAGTCATACTCATAGTGATAAGATCAACTTAAAACAACAAATTATGCAACAATATTTGTAAATCACATTCAAAGAGTAACAATTAATGATAAGGCACAAAAAATAGTAAATTAAAGAAAAAAATAACTTGCATGCACGAAAAAATAAACATGAAAACTATGAGGGCACACTCATGAAGCACGAAGAGACATGCATGGTCATTCAGGTCTTTGTTGTGTGCTAGTGCACTCAAGAAAGAGGAAAAAATTATCGAGGACATATTATAGCACCATGAAGGGTTGACTAAATGACAATACATGGCTTCAAGTCTTCCCTATGTGCCCATGTACCCTACGAGAGAAGGAGGGTGCATTGTCACACTCTAAATTGACAAGGGATGAGAAAAATGTATCTTGGAGTATTCAAAGTGTACCTGTGTGCTCAAGACAAAGAAGGGTGAATTGTCACATGATGAAGGTTGAATGATGAGGCTTCATGCCTTTGTGGTGTGCCCATGCACCCTAAGGCAAGGAGGGCACATTGTAGCACTCTAAAGGAAGAAAATTGGGATGAACAAGCTACATTTTTCGAGGCTAGAGGAGCCTCAAGCTTAGGGAGTGTTCTCTTCCTAAAAGGAGCCCAAGCCCAAGTACAAAAGAAGAATTCGATGCTAAGAGAAGAGAGGAATGATCCACAAGGCTATATAAGCTATTATCGCATGCATGTTGGAAGATGAATGGTTTCACGAGTGTGAAAGGTTTCTTGCATGTGACAACAAATGAACACTTGAAAGAAGAAGATCTAGCTAAAACTACAAAAAAACTCTACAAAACAAGAAATTAACAAGAAATAAAGCAAGATTTGATAGTGAAATGATAAAAAGAAGAAAATATTTGAGCATGCAAACTTACTTACTAGACTGGTTGATGAAGGGCTTGATGGTTTCCAGTGGTACGCTCACATGAAATGATACCGAGGGAATGATTATATGAGTTTATTTAAATATATCAATATAAAAAACTAACTCAGTCGTGAGTGCCACTTGCCATCAAATGAAAGGATCAATTAAGAAGGAGTTAAGGAAGTTCCTATTTTCTAGGAGTGCGCCCTCATGCAAGAACTTGGATCATGCATTCAAATAGATACGATAAAAGTATTCATCATGAAGGAGTGAACCCAGGTGGGTCACACATGCTCATCTCGAAGGAGTGTGCCCTATTAGGGAGCACTTCCAAACTAGGAAGAGAGTGCACTCTCCTCAAGTGTAAGCCTTTATCAACTCAAAGTGCGCTTTTCCATTTGTGAAATATTTTATTCCTTTTGCTTATTTTTTCTTCTTTTGTGTGATTTTGAATGTGTGCATGGCGAGAAGGCAAGTTTTTAAGTCAAGACAGACCATCATTTCACCTAAACATATAATTTACTCTCTCAAACGATTCTAATGGTTAGGTGACGACGCTTGAGATACTTTGAATTAGGAGGATGCGACACTAGGAGAAATCAAACATATAACACATCAAACCACATGACAACACACGGGAGCTTGAAACGAAAGTTAGAGTAGGATCCAAATTGACATAAGAAATAATTTTGTAGGGTTGTTTTCATAGTGGAAACAGGGGAGTTATGAACCCTTCTTGTAAGTTTCTATGAGGGGGGTTCTAAAACCCCCTTGTGAGTTGCTACAGGGGGACTCCTAATGCCCCCAAAAATTTCTACAAGGGAGTTTTATACACAACTCATAAGTTTCTACATTGAGGGATATTAATAACCCCAAAAGTTGCTACTAGGAAGGATCCTAATCCCCATATAAAATCCTATGATGGTGGCTTCTAATTCCCCTAAAATTTCCTATGAGGGGGATTCTATACCATGGTTGTAAGCTACTACGAGGTGGGTTTTAATTTCTCCTAAAAGTGATTATGGGGGCCTTCCAAAACTCCCTTCTAATTTACTATGAGGGGGGTTTTAAACATCCCTTATAGGTTTCTATGAGGGGGATTTTAAACTATGCCCACAAGTCACTCTTCGAGGGGGTTTTGAAACTGCCCCCCCAAAGGTGACTTTTCAAGTGTGGTTGGAACCACCCCTAAAAGTCACTTTTGGTAGTGGTTCATCTGTATTAAAAAACCACCAGTAAAATGTTTTACTTTTAGAGGTGATGCTTTTTTGGGGCGAGAGTTTAAAAAAATTCCCACAAAAGTCACTTTTCAATGAGGGTTCCAAAGTGCCTCCAGAAGGGGATTTTTGGGGAGTGGTTGGAAACCACTACTAAAAGTTACTTTTGAGGGTGGTTCATAGCTCTTCATTAACCACCCCTAAAAGGCTTTAAATTTAGTGGTAATTCTTATTTATTTTTATTTGGGGGGGGGGGAGGGGGGGCGTGTTTAAAAGACTACTCCAAAAAGTCACTTGTCAAGGGGATTTATAAACCACCCCAAAAAGTTTCTTTTAAGGGTAGTTTGTATCCCTTCGAAATACGCCCTTAAATGGATTGACTTTTAGAGGTGGTGATTTTGTGGAGTGGTTTTAAAAGGCCACCCCTAATGCTAAAAGGCCCTCCAATTGCCACTTTTTGCAGCGGATAATGACCCCCCATATAACTATTTTTTGTAGTAGTGTTGATTCCTTGGTGTTGTGCTGCAACAAATAAACATTTTACTTTTAGAATATAATTTATAAAGGAAACATCAAGGAGTGTGAAATAGTGAAATTCTGATTCCATACTTCATATGATTCAAACCTTAAGCCATGATCTTCCAATCAATTGACCATTGTTTATACATAATTTTTTATATTAGTTACATAGTCATACGAAGACAATATGATAACATCTTATCCTATTGCCTTTAGTTTGGTAAAGATTCATACATTTTTTTTAGTTAGAGATTGTTCTAAAAATGGAGGAAGATGCATTGGTCTGACTGTATATATGATTGAAAATATCAAATATTCCTTCCACAGATTTTCTCCAACATTTCATTACACCCTACTTATGAAATGATTTCTTTAAAATCAATTTCAATAGATTTGGAAGTTATGCCGTTTCCCAAGTTGACCCATGGGTTGACCATCCATTCTCATTGCTTCAAATGAGTATCACTAACATTAGCAAGGAATTAAAGGATATTTAGGGAATAGAAAATCTGCTTTAAGTGGACAATTCCTCTTTCACCTTTCACTACTATCCAAACACATGATAGTTTATAGGGTCTAGGTTTCTTATAATAGACAATTGTTAATAATTCTAAAATAAATGTTTTACTTTTGCCATCATTGGGTGGCATGACAATTATGTTCTTAACACTTGAAATTTTTGTATTAGTTAGAAAAAAATATAATTGGAAATTTTAGCCACAATATGATGTTGATTCCATGAGTATCCACCTTGATGAAATTTCAATTAAAAACATAAAATTAAAAATTCCTTCACAAGGCTTGCATAATTTGCTTATTCTATTTTACGCTTCAATGATGATCCTAACTCCATTGTAATCATCTCTATTGTATAATTATGTATCATATCTTTTGAGAATACAAAGTATGTTGAGTAATGCATTAGGGGAATTTTGAGGTCTAAAATGGGCTTCCTAAGGAAATTATAAAATGCTCGTGGAAATAATAAAATAAGATTCCATTACATCATCAAATTTAGAGGAAAAAAGAAAAAAATGTGTTTTCAACTTATCTCCCTATGGGTTTACTCAAATTTCGAGAGGCAACACTCATTGGATGCAAATTTTTCTTACTCATCCAAGGAGTACACATGTTGCATACTTTCGATGGACCTTGCTACATGAAAAATGAGAAATATATGAATAGTGTGATTGCAATCACGTTTTTTCATGTATTTCTCATTTTTTATGTAGCAAGTTCCATAAAAACTATGCAACATGGGTACTTCTTGGATGATGAATTAAATTTTGCATCCAACGAGTACTCCCACTCAAAATTTGAGTAAAACCTTAGGGAGATAAGTTGAAAATAGGAGTTGAAAAACTAGTTTTATTATTTTATTATTTTTTATCTTTTTACTTTTTTACTCCAAAAATGGTGAATCATCCCCCATGGTTGACATCATCATCTTGAATCCTATTGGTTCTTATAAAGTTTATTTTGGTTGTACATTTTTCTTAGGAGGCCCATTTTATACCTCAAAAGTCCCCTAATGCCCACTATACCTAAGATTTTGAAAACACATTCATACATTGACATGTTTAATAGTGTAGGAAGATACATTTTTTTTATGGCCTTTGAATTGAACATCAACCATTTTTTAGATGAATACAAGCCTATGATTAGGATTCATATAACAACAAGGAATAAAAATACTGCATCCAACCCAACACATTTATTAGAGTTAAAGTCAAACTTTAAACATGTGTATGCATTTTGAAATATACTACCAAATAGATTTGACATTCACCATTACCTAAAAGGTGTTAACTTCTACATTGTTTACATCATATGGGACTACATTAACGGTTTGTAGATTTTCCATGATTTTTTTCTACATATTAATGAACTATTCTAAACTTATTTATACTCATAAGACACATAAATTCTCTACTATAGCGGAATGGAATAGGAACAAAGAATAAAACACAGTTAGACAATTCAAGACAACTTTGTTTACTAGGGAATCCAACTCAAAAAACCTTCTATTTGATGATACTTTTATGGATAGAAAAAAATGAACAATTGATCTCTTACAAAATAATTGTTTCAATCTAAAAATAACCTAGTTTTCCCGCCTTAAATCAGGATTGAAACCCTTGCAATATTATTGATATGTGCTACCCTCTACTAGTTTGCTCAAAATATTTTCTCAAACACTCTTCCTCTCACAAGCTCCCACACAAAATTATGCTACATATTTCTTGGTCTCATCAACTCATGCTCGCTAGCGCAATGATTAAATTTCTTCCTTCGTTCCTCTTTTCGAAAGAAATTCGAATGGTTGAAACTAGTGAATCTTCTAATTAAGGAATGATTTCGTGATTGATTGAGTTAGCATTTGTTAACTGCTCATGCAACTTGGCCTATTTCAATTCAACTCACAATAGAAAATCAATAACTCAACTTTCACTTTCAACCCATCAGTTAATTGTAGCCTAACTAATCCTAAATTTTAGGGACTGATTCATAAATTATAGGATCTTGAGTTATTGAAAAGAAGGAACTTGTTCTAGGTCCTATGAATAAGGCACAAATAAAGGAACCCTTTTCTCACTAGTATTTTCAACACTCCCTCTTAGGGAGGAAGGTCTTCATAGAGGAACCCCGTACACCTAGATTTGTCTCCACCACTACCATGTTCTTTGCTATTTCAACTACTCCCTTTGAACTAGAAGAATTCCCTGCTTTCTTCTAGAAGTTTTAAACCTAAGTTCCCTTGTAAGATATGCAAGGGAGACCATCTTACTCATTTATACCCTGTTATTCAAGAGGTTCAAAGGATATGGTCCGAGTCTAAAATTACTTCTACTCCTAAATCTGATATGGTTTCTCATCAATCCCATCAACCATTGGTTGATAATGTGGTAGAAACAGTGCAATCGCTGGCCGATTACACTCCTATTTCGGGGGGTGAAGTGCCTAGCAAAAGAGTCTGTTTGATCTCTAGTAGAGAGTCTTCTATTATAGGGGGCATTCCACTTTCTTCGAATGTTCCCCCTCCAAGTTCTAGGAGTGTTTCCTTTGATTGGGATAGTCTTGTTGAGCCTTGTTTTCCTTCTGCTGCACCTTTGCAAATAAAGGTTAGAGTGAATTCCAAAAATGTCTATCGATGTATGGTGGATGAAGGATCCTCTACAAGTATTATATCCTCTTTGACATGGAAGGCTTTGGGTTCCCCAAAGTTGTTGACAGCTCAGAGTCAGTTGTTAGCCTATGAAAGAAGACCTGGTGAATCTATGGGTGTTCTTCCTCAATTGCCTATCACTTTAGGTGGGAAGACTATCTTAATCGATGTGATGGTGGTTGATAGCCCTTTAGACTTTAATATGCTACTTGGCCATGATTATGTCTATGCTATGAATGTTGTGGTGTCTTCACTCTTTTGAGTAATGTGCTTTCCTCATAACGGGAATATTGTCACTATTGATCAACTTGCATATGATAATTACCACCCTAATTCGACTTTACTACAGAATGCCCCCTGGTTTGTTCCAAGTGTTCAAATAGACTCTACCCCACCATGGGTCAATTATGTGGCATTAAATCCTCAATGTTCAATCGCTTCTAAGAAGGATCCTTTGAACTGTTATTCTCCTTCTTGGGACTTGGTCCCGACAGTTGACCGAGAGATTCTTCCTATAGGGACATGGGACCCCTTAATTCCCTCTTTTAATCCTTGGAGTTCTCATGATTTCTTAGAACTTATTTTGCCCTCACAGGAGGAAATCTTTGAAGCCATGAGTCTTGACTACCAAAGGAGTCCTTGGTTTGATCCCTGCAAGGGGTTTGCCCAGAAGAGCTATTATACATAAGCCGAAAGGTTGCGTGGTTCCCTGTACCATATTGTATACATAAGGTACGCATTTTCACGTTTTGTATTCTATAACACAAGATTTTATATGAAGTTTATATGTGGGATGTATTAACTTCTTGTCTAGTGTTCCTATTTATGTTTACAGAACTTGGAAAATTTCTCCGTTGAAAGTTTATGGTTGGTCCGTTCTGACAGGTATTGGCTCTCGAAACTGGCATATAGTTTAGGTTCTTCTGCCTGCATTGTGCACTTATCAGTTTCCTTTCCCATTTGGCCTTAGGATCGACCCCACCAAGTTATGGTGTGGAACCTTCTCATTGCTTAGAAGTATCATGACTTGTGTGGTAGAGCCGACCTTATCATGGGTGCCCTAGTTAGTACCTTGTTGTCACCTGGCACTCATGCTAATTTTCTGTCCCTCGGCTCAGGAGTCCTCTTTAGTCCCGCCATGACTTATGCAATGAAGCCTCATTCCTCTTTTCTTCTTCACTTCGTTTTCGCCTTATACCCTAGAGGCTCCTTTGTGTTGAGTTTTACTACTGCATTGTATGTTGACTATTTGCACCTTTTGACCCAGAGCCGTCTTCACTTGGACTCGTGTTTAAGACAACTTTTGACCATGACGACTGCAAAATCAACCTTTCATACCTTTGAATTCTGCAGCTTGACACACCTTGACCCATGGAAGGAATGCACCTTTGAGTGTCACTGACCAGTTTTCACCTCCCTACATTGAACATAGGAACGTTCCTTTCCCAGGAATGTTCCTTTCCCAGGAACTAGATCATCTGTTTCACCGACACTCGTTTTTTCCACTGTACTATAGCATTCTTTTATTTTTTTTCAAGCTTAATAGAAAAAGATAAAAAATTAAATATTCCAGAAAGAGCAGGAACGGGACAGTATTTCCATTTATTGTTGGTGGCTAGAGACATTCGTGTTGCCCTTGAACAAAGCACTCAAAGCAAAGTCTCCTCCATTTGTGCGGGATTTCATTTGACTTAGGTACACCTTAACCTTGTTATTGAGTTAGTTCTCCCCTGATTGGTTATCTCCTCCAATCATATGGAGGGTTCGTTCGTGCCTCCTGCATGACGAACTTATACAGAGTCATCATATGCTGCCACATAGTCACATTGAGTTGTGCTTTTGTTCAAGGGAAGTTAGCCTGAGTCGGCCTCTCTTTAGTGTCTCTTGACTCATCTTTCAGTCATCCATCCTTGGTTGTCAGTATCATGTCTATCATCACATCAGCTATATTGGTCCTTTACTCGTGCTGGTTTGAGAAGGTCTCCATTGACTTCTTGCTGGCGGGTCTTGTCCTTATCGACAACAACATCTTTCTCTGAGGACAGGCCTAGAGCTGCACCCTGGCCCTATTTTCATTTTTGATAGGTCACCTTGTGCTCAACATCGATCAGTATCATGGATCTTTGACTGAGTGGTTTCCCTTGTGTTTGACATTAGCTTACATTATCACACATTGGGATTCATGCAGTACCTTGGTTTCCATTTGACCATATTGGTGGATACCTCACCTCTATGTCAGCTTCCATTATTGGTTGGTTCAGAGGGTTTTTGTCATGTGCTAGCCACATCTTGTGTACGCAGGAAACGTACTTCGGTTGGGTTAGTACATCTCTTTCATCCAATTCCTTCCACATTATTGGCCTACGGGTTACACTCGCACTAGATTGATGGAGGATGCCTTAATGCCTTCATTCTAGCGGATCTTTCCCTATTGACTCTGACTCATTGCTCTGGCGCAAAGATCTAGAGTCCATTTGGCAGTACCTTGGGGTTTGCAGTCATTAGTGGCAGATCCTTCGCCATTGATAGTGAGAAACCATCATTGTCTCTTGATCGATAGATTCTTACAGGTGTTCGACTCCAACTCATCTATTCACACTTGTTAGTCTGTACTGGGTACCTTGACAGTCATTATCATTATCAGTTAGTAGTCTCGCATTTGTTAACGATATACATCAATGACTGGTAATCAAACAATTTCTCACATGGTTGACTTTAGATCATTTATTCCCATGGTGTAGAAACGTACCACGGCTGTCGGTGAAGACCTCAGGTTGTATCAGCATTCATTGGTTCACTTGATAGTTGCTCCTGTTGCTTCTAGTTGATACCACTCCACCTTATATGTTGCAGTTACTCATGGCGACATTATATATGCTGGCACCTGAGTTTGCAGTGTAGTACCATCCTATTCAATCATGTTCAATTGGTACCTTTTGGGATCAGCCTTTGATATCAGTGACCCGTTGCATCTTTCAGCATCATTGACAGTCTTATATGTGATATTCAGACATGTACTCGTTCGATCATGATCAGATGATCCATTATGTATTTTCCAGTCATTTATACTTGTATACTTAGTGGATCCGCTTGTACTTGATATGCAGACATGCTTTACTTTTTCTGAGCATGGGTATGCCCCCCTCAGATAGTGTTTCTTTCTGATTTCCTTTTGTGGCTTGGCAGGCTGAACTCTGGTGAAGTCCTTCTCAGTTTTTGACAGATTTCCTTTCCATGTACTTGCTTAATACATTTTGGCCATCATGTACCCCTTCTGACCTCATATATTAGGGGGCATCTATTATAGCTCCAAATCTCACTCTTATGGTTTGTGATGCTGCACTCATGGCCTAGGGCAACCCCTCTGTTGGGTAGGTAAATCCCCTCTGTGGACAGAGGTGGTCCCGCTAGCCTATAACAGAACTAGCCACAATCAAACCACGCTGCTACGCAAGTTCCTAGTTATGCATCAAAGGTGAATCAAGAAGACCAACCTGGAGTCCAACGCTATGATTGAAGCAGAGTTGATATCCCCGCTCCCTCGCTCCAACAGATCATAAACGAACACCTGCACATGCAAAGGAAGAGACAGATACCAACATAAAAGCTACTAAGGCACAACTATATTTCAGTCAGAAAGGAAATAAATCAACACATCACCATAATAGACAATGAGATTGGAACTATAATAGCAGTCGCTCATCAATTAATAATAAACAGGAAAAGTTACAACCATTGTTCTGTCGTTGACCCTTCTCCTGGCTGGGCGAGTAACTATATGTGTCTTGCAATGCATCTCCTCTCCGGCAGCATAACCTCTCTAGCACTCACTAGCATTCCTCCAAGAACTCAAGAACTCAACATCTAGCACTCCATGACTAATGACTATCACTATTATCACTAGCTTGTCCAATGCATAATGACAAGCTTATATAGATGAAGAAGGGAGGAGGATATGATGAACCGGGACACCTTTTGTGGATTAACATTATCCCCAAAAGCCATTAAAGATGGAGATAGGATAGAGCTCGACATAAAGCTGATTTTTTATCCTCAGAAAAGCTCCATGTAATGAAGGAAACAACAGCCGGACGTGCGTTAAGGCAAAAAGCATGACTAAAGTTGGTTGGCGCGACTGTTGCTCTAAGACAGAGCGCCAATGGTCGCGCCCTCTTTTGAGGATCTCCATGATTGGTGCGGGTAAGATACTGTGGACTTGCGCCAATGAAAAAAGAGCATTTTTCAGGGATAATCTGGAGGAGGTGTCTTCAGGGAACATGAAGTACATACTCAGGGGAACATAATGCAAGTGTTTTTAGACTTTGTCACTTCTTATAACTCCCGGAATGAGTCCTCCAAGGTATGACAAGAGGAGTAACAGGTATGGTGACAAATTACTGTGTAACAGATGCCCCCTAAAGCATGAAGTCCGAGAGGTGGAGAGGGGTGAAATGCTTTACAAGAACACACAAGAACACATAAGAGCACATATGGTTACTGCCGCCGAGGATCTGTATTAAGAGACATGACTGATAGTTCAATTACATGATGTACGTGGTATGGTCATAGCCATCCATAAGAGAGTACATAAATAATCTAGATCCATAGTATGGACGCAGCCATCTGGTTAGGATAAATGAATTGACTCAGGTATGGTCACAGCCATCCAGTGAATGAGTCAAGTATCAAGAATCACGCCTGGATTACAACAGACACAATCCAGGGTCTTGCGCTCCATCTCGCCCCGAACAAGAGTACAAGTTCAAGCATGTGAATATATGAGCTGAAGTCGAACATGCATGAACATCGTCTGATTACTAGTCAATAGTGGAAACTGTTAACAGACGCGAGAGGTACCACCAATAATGACAATGGTCCTCAAGGTACTATAGGTACAATCTACGGCGCGTGAATTAGTGATCTGAAGTCGAACGCCCGTAGAATCATTCGATCGGAGGCCAATGATGAAAACCTCACGTATAACACGAAGAACCTGCCATTGAGGCATGCAGGCTCCAAGGCACCGGAAAGGAGTCTCTAGATCAACTTCCTGGATAATGAGTTGAAGTCGACAGGAAGTGACCTTGATCAAAGGTGGGCCATAATGTTTCCCACATCATCGACACGAGACAGAGAGATAAAGTTGTGAATCAAGATTGTGCGAACTATCAGAGGGAGGTTGTTTCTTTGCAGAGGTCAACTTCTCTTGAACATATCGGTGACACATTAACAGAATTGGCAGTATTTGACATCAATGTATCAAAGGTCATGATGACTAGGCAATGAGTGGATGAGAGGTCAAACAAGGTGCCCAAGTCCATGGAAGCAAGTGAAAGATATGAGATGAGATATCCCCACCCCGGACACGAAAGCAAAAAGTGCCATGTTCAAGAGCGACATACTGCCGTTACGGTAATAATTATGGTTCAAAAATTTTCTTTTCCCCCCGCCATTTCTGGCGAGTACCCCAGTTATTTTTAACAAGCTTGATGGGGATAGCATGTGCTTGTGTTGTGACAAAATCCGATGTCATTAAGTTTTAACGAGTCTGACAGAGGAAGAAATCGGTGTCTTTTCATGTTTAGAGAGTTTGAAAAGACAGTAGAAAAGGAAACTCCAGGGATGCCCTTTTTCGTAAAGTTGTGTCTCTCGGGCCCGAAAAAGTATAAAATAATACCCGAAAGAACCGCCCGATCATTACGATCGAGGAGTACTTTTCATAATTAGTGATTTCGACCCGAAAAAGTAAAAAAGCGGTCAAAACCACGTTGCTTCGTAACCACTAACGAGTTCGAAACGACAAAAACCCGGTAATCTTTTTATGTTTTAACGGTCGTCAAAAAGAACTTAAAATGACCGCCCCTTATTACCATTTAACGAGTCAAGAGGAGCGACTCGGCAATATTTTCCTCTTTAAATGGTCAGAAAAGAGCTGAAAGCAGACCTTGAAGTAGCCTTTCCTGGTGTTTTACCGAGCTCGAAAAAGCCGAAAAAAGGAGCTCGTTATGTTGCTTGAGTGGCACTAATCCCTGTCAACATACAAAAATAGCGTAAAACCCTACTTTGACATAAAAACATTCAAAAAAACATTATTTTAATGTATTTTTAAGCCAAAAGAAGTTATAAATAGTAAAATGGTAAAAAATAAAATTACTTTTCACTTTTTACCTTGTGAGTTTACCGTTGGAGGGTTTTGGGTGCAAATTTCAACTGCTGATTGCGACCAATCCAGGAGACCATTCGAGCCGCCGTTTGAAACAGGTAAGAGGCCTCATCCTTAGCTTCATTTTTATTCCATTCTTTCAGTTTTCCATCCACAGAATGATCCTCTGCAAGGGGTATTGCAAAAAATAGGGTTGCGCCCATTGGCGCGAGTTTCCCACGCGGGTTCGCGCCAATGGGCTATTTTCCTAAAAGGAGTCGCGCCATTTTCGCGACTGTTTGGAAAACAGTCGCGCCAATTGCGCGAACCAATTTTCACATAATTTTGACCGTTGAACCTGCAATTTTCTTTGATTTTTGGTTTCACCATTGATCTTATGATGACATTTTGGTGTTTTGGTTGCAGGAATTGGTCAGAATGGCTATAGAATGGAGAGAAAGGGAACATGAGGCCATAGATGCTTTGGCATTGGAAGATGACGCATGCATGGATGCTTTGCGAGATTGTGGCTTGAAAAAATTCTTCCTTACCTCATATCTACGTGCACAGCCCGAGTTACTAAGGTTTATTGTGGACGCCTGGGATATTGAGGATCAAGTATTCCGCCTGAAAGACCAGACATTGGAGTTGGATGTCTCTGATGTCTATTTTATTACTGGACTATCTCGGCGGGGTGCACGGCCCATCTTGACCAGTAGTAGACCTTCTGGGGAAAAGATGGGGGAGGTAATGGCCAGAGTTTGTCCTGGGGCCCATTTTGGATCCAACAATGCCAAGGTGGACATTGTCACTATCCCAGATTTGGTGCTACGAGTGGTACTATTCACTATCACTCGGACGGCTGGGGTACAGGCACCCCACGAGGCCAGCAAGAATCACTTGCTGCTGGCAACTGAGTGCCTACACCCTACATTATTTGATTGGGCCACGGTAGTAACAACAAATATTAAGAGGCAGCTTACCAAATGTAAGTGTGATGGCAATAAACAGTTCGGATATGGATCCATCATAGTATCGTTTTTCCTGGAGCGGCTACCGATATTCCGGATCCTAGGAGGTATAGTGGCAGATCCAGTGCCACGGGAGCCAAATGAAGAACTCGGGCCTCCAGGCCATTTGCTGGCCCCCACCCCCTCTGGGCATAAGTGGTGCACTTGGGAAGCACTTGGTTCCCCACTGCTTCTGCCTGAGATGAGAAACCTTACAGGTTTCCATGGAGAAATCACTCGACCTTTAGGAATTCTTCCCAATGTACCTATCACATTAGAAGGGAAGACTATTCAAATGGGTGTCATGGTAGTCCAAGGTCCGTTAGATTACAATTTACTCCTTGGACGAGACTATATTTATCGCATACGTGCTATTGTGTCCTCAGTCTTCAGAGTGATGTGTTTTCCGCATGAAGGAAGAACGATCAAAGTTGTAGACCAACTTTCCTTCCCCGGTTCACACTTCACATATAGTCATCTACCATTCCTAAATGGTCTTATTTCCACAGGAAATAACCCAGCCTCCACCCCGTCATTCTGATGACGGCAGCTGCCCCGGGTGCGTGACTAAAGCTCGGGGGGCATGCATCCTCCTTCAAAATCGAGTCTTTCCAAGTAAACCTTCATTCCATCCACTCTGTGAATTCCATGAAGCTTGGGGGGCATGTACCTCGATTTTGCATCTTCATGCTGCGGGCATGCAACAAAATTTCTGGGGGCATGCAACAAATTTTTTTTTAACAAGCAAAGTTCTCCATGGTTCAAGCTTGTGTAAAAATGAACCCATACCTTATTTACATCCCGTGATTGCCTTTTATCTGCTACATGAGCCTTGGTTGTTTCATTCCATCGCCACCATCTCTTTGGCCGATCATATGCTTTCACTTGGTTGCTTCTCTTTTCCTGAGGAACCGCAGCAATGAGTGGTTTTATTAGCCAGCCTCTTAACCTTTACATGTTTCGAGTAAGTTCCACCATTACCGGAACCAGTTGCTATCCTTTATACCACTCGTTCCTTCAGGACGAGTCGCCTTTACGCTCTTTTCCGACTCATAAAATATGAAAAGATTGCCGAGTATTTTTCCTTTTTGACTCGTTAAAGAAAATAAAAATGGAGGTTCGCCAAATTGTTGGGTAGGTAAATCCCCTCCGCGGACAGAGGCAATCCCACTAGCCTATAACAGAACTAGCCACAATCAAACCGCGCTGCTACGCAAGTTCCTAGTTATGCATCAAAGGTGAATCAAGAAGACAAACCTGGAGTCCAACGCTATGATTGAAGCAGAGTTGATATCCCCGCTCCCTCGCTCGAACAGATCATAAACGAACACCTGCACATGCAAAGGAAGAGACAGATACCAACATAAAAGCTACCAAGGCACAACTATATTTCAGTCAGAAAGGAAATAAATCAACACATCACCATAATAGACAATGAGATTGGAACTATAATAGCAGTCGCTCATGAATTAATAATAAACAGGAAAAGTTACAACCATTGTTCTGACGTTGACCCTTCTCCTGGCTGGGTGAGTAACTATATGTGTCTTACAATGCATCTCCTCTCCGGTAGCATAACCTCTCTAGCACTCACTAGCATTCCTCCAAGAACTCAAGAACTCAACATCTAGCACTCCATGACTAATGACTATCACTATTATCACTAGCTTGTCTAATGCATAATGACAACCTTATATAGATGAAGAAGGGAGGAGGATACGATGAACTGGGACACCTTTTGTGGATTAACATTATCCCCAAAAGCCATTAAAGATGGAGATAGGATAGAGCTCGACATAAAGCTAATTTTTTATCCTCAGAAAAGCTCCATGTAATGAAGGAAACAACAGCCCTACGTGCGTTAAGGCAAAAAGCATGACTAAACTTGGTTGGCGCGACTGTTGCTCTAAGACAGAGCGCCAATGGTCGCACCCTCTTTTGAGGATCTCCATGATTGGCGCGGGTAAGATACTGTGGACTTGCGCCAATGAAAAAAGAGCATTTTTCAGGGATAATCTGGAGGAGGTGTCTTCAGGGAACATGAAGTACATACTCAGGGGAACATAATGCAAGTGTTTTTAGACTTTGTCACTTCTTATAACTCCCGGAATGAGTCCTCCAAGGTACGACAGGAGGAGTAACAGGGATGGTGACAAATTACTGTGTAACAGATGCCCACTAAAGCATGAAGTCCGAGAGGTGGAGAGGGGTGAAATGCTTTACAAGAACACACAAGAACACATAAGAGCACATATAGTTACTGCCGCCGAGGATCTGTATTAAGAGACATGACTGATAGTTCAATTACATGATGTACGTGGTATGGTCGCAGCCATCCATAAGAGAGTACATAAATAATCTAGATCCATAGTATGGACGCAGCCATCTGGTTAGGATCAATGAATTGACTCAGGTATGGTCGCAGCCATCCAGTGAATGAGTCAAGTATCAAGAATCACGCCTGGATTACAACAGACACAATCCAGGGTCTTGCGCTCCATCTCGCCCCGAACAAGAGTACAAGTTCAAGCATGTGAATATATGAGCTGAAGTCGAACGTGCATGAACATCGTCTGATTACCAGGCAATAGTGGAAACTGTTAACAGACGCAAGAGGTACCACCAATAATGACAATGGTCCTCAAGGTACTATAGGTAAAATCTACGGCGCGTGAATTAATGATCTGAAGTCGAACGCCCGTAGAATCATTCGATCGGAGGCCAATGATGAAAACCTCACGTCGAACACGAAGAACTTGCCATTGAGGCATGCAGGCTCCAAGGAACCGGAAAGGAGTCTCTAGATCAACTTCCTAGATAATGAGTTGAAGTCGACAGGAAGTGACCTTGATCAAAGGTGGGCCATAATGTTTCCCACATCATGGACACGAGATAGAGAGATAAAGTTGTGAATCAAGATTGTGCGAACTATCAGAGGGAGGTTGTTTCTTTGCAGAGGTCAACTTCTCTTGAACATATCGGCGGCACATTAACAGAATTGGCAGTATTTGACATCAATGTATCAAAGGTCAAGATGACGAGGCAATGAGTGGATGAGAGGTCAAACAAGGTGCACAAGTCCATGGAAGCAAGTGAAAGATATGAGATGAGATATCCCCACCCCGGACACGAAAGCAAAAAGTGCCATGTTCAAGAGCGACATACTGTCGTTACGGTAATAATTATGGTTCAAAAATTTTCTTTTCCCCCCGCCATTTCTGGCGAGTACCCCAGTTATTTTTAACAAGCTTGATGGGGATAGCATGTGCTTGTGTTGTGACAAAATCCGATGTCATTAAGTTTTAACGAGTCTGACAAAGGAAGAACTCGGCGTCTTTTCATGTTTAGAGAGTTTGAAAAGAAAACAGAAAAGGAAACTCCAGGGATGCCCTTTTTCGTAAAGTTGTGTCTCTCGGGCCCGAAAAAGTATAAAATAATACCCGAAAGAACCGCCCGATCATTACGATCGAGGAGTACTTTTCATAATTAGTGATTTCGACCCGAAAAAGTAAAAAGGTGGTCAAAACCACGTCGCTTCGTAACCATTAACGAGTTTGAAATGACAAAAACCCGGTAATCTTTTTATGTTTTAACGGTCGTCAAAAAGAACTTAAAATGACCGCCCCTTATTACCATTTAACGAGTCAAGAGGAGCGAATCGGCAATCTTTTCCTCTTTAAATGGTCAGAAAAGAGCTGAAAGCAGACCTTGAAGTAACCTTTTCTGGTGTTTTACCGAGCTCGAAAAAGCCGAAAAAAGGAGCTCGTTATGTTGCTTGAGTGGCACTAATCCCTGTCAACATACAAAAACAACGTAAAACCCTACTTTGACATAAAAACATTCACAAAAACATTATTTTAATGTATTTTTAAGCCAAAAGAAGTTATAAATAGTAAAATGGTAAAAAATAAAATTACTTTTCACTTTTTACCTTGTGAGTTTACCGTTGGAGGGTTTTGGGTGCAAATTTCAACTGTTGATTGCGACCAATCCAGGAGACCATTCGAGCCGTCGTTTGAAACAGGTAAGAGGCCTCATCCTTAGCTTCATTTTTATTCCATTCTTTCAGTTTTCCATCCACAGAATGATCCTCTGCAAGGGGTATTGCAAAAAATAGGGTTGTGCCCATTGGCGCGAGTTTCCCATGCGGGTTCGCACCAATGGGCTATTTTCCTAAAAGGAGTCGCGCCATTTTCGCGACTGTTTGGAAAACAGTCGCGCCAACTGCGCGAACCAATTTTCACATAATTTTGACCGTTGAACCTGCAATTTTCTTTGATTTTTGGTTTCACCATTGATCTTATGATGACATTTTGGTGTTTTGGTTGCAGGAATTGGTCAGAATGGCTATAGAATGGAGAGAAACGGAACATGAGGCCATAGATGCTTTGGCATTGGAAGATGACGCATGCATTGATGCTTTGCGAGATTTTGGCTTGAAAAAATTCTTCCTTACCTCATATCTACGTGCACAGCCCGAGTTACTAAGGTTTATTGTGGACGCCTGGGATATTGAGGATCAGGTATTCCGCCTGAAAGACCAGACATTGGAGTTGGATGTCTCTGATGTCTATTTTATTACTGGACTATCTCGGCGGGGTGCATGGCCCATCTTGACCGGTAGTAGACCTTCTGGGGAAAAGATGGGGGAGGTAATGGCCAGAGTTTGTCCTGGGGCCCATTTTGGATCCAACAGTGCCAAGGTGGACATTGTCACTATCCCAGATTTGGTGCTACGAGTGGTACTATTCACTATGACTCGGACGGCTGGGGTACAGGCACCCCACGAGGCCAGCAAGAACCACTTGCTGCTAGCAACTGAGTGCCTACACCCTACATTATTTGATTGGGCCACGGCAGTAACAACAAATATTAAGAGGCAGCTTACCAAATGTAAGCGTGATGGCAATAAACAGTTCGGATATGGATCCATCATAGTATCGTTTTTCCTGGAGCGGCTACCGATATTCCGGATCCTAGGAGGTATAGTGGCAGATCCAGTGCCACGGGAGCCAAATGAAGAACTCGGGCCTCCAGGCCATCTGCTGGCCCCCACCCCCTCTGGGCATAAGTGGTGCACTTGGGAAGCACTTGCTTCCCCACTGCTTCTGCCTGAGATGAGAAACCTTACAGGTTTCCATCGAGAAATCACTTGACCTTTAGGAATTCTTCGCAATGTACCTATCACATTAGAAGGGAAGACTATTCAAATGGGTGTCATAGTAGTCCAAGGTCCGTTAGATTACAATTTACTCCTTGGACGAGACTATATTTATCGCATACGTGCTATTGTGTCCTCAGTCTTCAGAGTGATGTGTTTTCCGCATGAAGGAAGAACGATCAAAGTCGTAGACCAACTTTCCTTCCCCGGTTCACACTTCACATATAGTCATCTACCATTCCTAAATGGTCTTATTTCCACAGGAAATAACCCAGCCTCCACCCCGTCATTCTGATGACGGCAGATGCCCCGGTGCGTGACTAAAGCCCGGGGGGCATGCATCCTCCTTCAAAATCGAGTCTTTCCAAGTAAACCTTCATTCCATCCACTCTGTGAATGCCATGAAGCTTGGGGGGCATGTACCTCGATTTTGCATCTTCATGCTGGGGGCATGCAACAAAATTGCTGGGGGCATGCAACAAATTTTTTTTTAACAACCAAAGTTCTCCATGGTTCAAGCTTGTGTAAAAATGAACCCATACCTGATTTACATCCCGTGATTGCCTTTTATCTGCTAAATTCTGCTAGATGAGCCTTGGTTGTTTCATTCCATCGCCACCATCTCTTTGGCCGATCATATGCTTTCACTTGGTTGTTTCTCTTTTCCTGAGGAACCGCAGCAATGAGTGGTTTTATTAGCCAGCCTCTTAACCTTTACATGTTTCGAGTAAGTTCCACCATTACCGGAACCAGTTGCTATCCTTTATACCACTCGTTCCTTCAGGACGAGTCGCCTTTACGCTCTTTTCTTACTCTTAAAATATGAAAAGATTGCCGAGTATTTTTCCTTTTTGACTCGTTAAAGAAAATAAAAAAGGAGGTTCGCCAAATTGTTGGGTAGGTAAATCCCCTCTGCGGACAGAGGCGATCCCACTAGCCTATAACAGAACTAGCCACAATCAAACCACGCTGCTACGCAAGTTCCTAGTTATGCATCAAAGGTGAATCAAGAAGACCAACCTGGAGTCCAACGCTATGATTGAAGCAGAGTTGATATCCCCGCTCCCTCGCTCCAACAGATCATAAACGAACACCTACACATGCAAAGGAAGAGACAGATACCAACATAAAAGCTACCAAGGCACAACTATATTTCAGTCAGAAAGGAAATAAATCAACACATCACCATAATAGACAATGAGATTGGAACTATAATAGCAGTCGCTCATCAATTAATAATAAACAGGAAAAGTTACAACCATTGTTCTGACGTTGACCCTTCTCCTAGCTGGGCGAGTAACTATATGTGTCTTGCAATGCATCTCCTCTCCGGCAGCATAACCTCTCTAGCACTCACTAGCATTCCTCCAAGAACTCAAGAACTCAACATCTAGCACTCCATGACTAATGACTATCACTATTATCACTAGCTTGTCCAATGCATAATGACAAGCTTATATAGATGAAGAAGGGAGGAGGATACGATGAACCGGGACACCTTTTGTGGATTAACATTATCCCCAAAAGCCATTAAAGATGGAGATAGGATAGAGCTCGACATAAAGCTGATTTTTTATCCTCAGAAAAGCTCCATGTAATGAAGGAAACAACAACCAGACGTGCGTTAAGGCAAAAAGCATGACTAAACTTGGTTGGCGTGATTGTTGCTCTAAGACAGAGCGCCAATGGTCGTGCCCTCTTTTGAGGATCTCCATGATTGGCGTGGGTAAGATACTGTGGACTTGCGCCAATGAAAAAAGAGCATTTTTCAGGGATAATCTGGAGGAGGTGTCTTTAGGGAACATGAAGTACATACTCAGGGGAACATAATGCAAGTGTTTTTAGACTTTGTCACTTCTTATAACTCCCAGAATGAGTCCTCCAAGGTACGACAAGAGGAGTAACAAGGATGGTGACAAATTACTGTGTAACACCCTCCTTCCAGACCTGGTCCAAAAATTTAAAAAACAGTGTTTTATCCCTTATACGTGACATTTCCTTGAGTTAAACGCGTGTATACACGGGTGGGCATATACCAAACCCGTTTATACATATGAAAACACTTAAAAAAATATAAAACTCCTTAATTTCGGGTGGAGATCGCAGGTTTTACCTGCTGATCACCTGTTAGTGCTCGTGGCCCAACTGTTCCCAACCAACTCGCAACTAAAAAACTACTTTAGGAGAAGTATAAAAAGGCTTCAATGGGAAGGCCTAAGGGAGGAGAGAAGAGAGACAAGGGTTATTATGCTGAGATTTTTCCTTGACTAGGTCTGAAGATCCTTGTGCCTCGTCCACTTCCCCCATTTGTACAGGAAACCCTTGTTTCCTTATGTGTTGATGTTCATCCACTACTTGTGACATCATGGAGTAAGTCATGGAAGGAGTTTGTTAAACGATTGAGGCTGGACGAATCCGGAAGGAAGCTTTGCTTGGAGCCTGCGAAAGGACGACTCAAGTGAAATTATTCCTTTTCTGTACTTTATTTGTCTATAATAAAAGAAACACATGTCTTGGTTCGTGATATAAATCTTCTTCATGTTTATGATATTCATGTTAGAATTCATATGTGAATGGTTGTTTAAATTTCATAACTAACTACCTTTCTTTATAACATGAAGATGGTTTCTTTATAAGGTTTTGTCCATATACTGCTGTGCTCTCCGGAATTGGCTGTTTTGCAGGACAAAGGAGCAAAAGGAACTCGAAGAAGGGTTTGCACCCTAAAGGACCTTCTCGAACGTAGGACCTCTGGTATGCCCCTTATCATAGAATTTGCTTATAATAGCGTAATGGCTGTGTGAATGTGTGCTTCTTTGTATAGACAACTTTCAGTCTGCTAGGGTTTCAGCCCAAAATCCCTAGGGGAACATTTCCCTTAACAATGTATCTATTGTTTAATGTGTTTCCTATGTTTATACTTCTACAATATTTTTTGTGTTCCATTGCTTTGTAATATATAATTCTCTAACAACTTATATCAGAGCTGAAGGTCTTTTTGGCTAATAAAATCGTAGAAGAGAAGGGTTCCTAGTTCGATTGGCAGCAATGGCAGAAGATGGTAGGTTTAGGGTCAAAAAATTTAACGGCCAAAACTACCAGCTGTGGAAGATGTAGATGGAAGATTATTTGTACCAGAGAGATCTGTACCAACCATTGAGCGGAAAGACAAAGAAGCCGACGAGTATGACAGACACAGAATGGGATATTCTCGACAGAAAAGCACTTGGAACAATACGGTTGTGCCTAGCGGCATTGGTAGCGTTTAATATTTCAAAGGAAATGACAACAGAGGGTTTAATGTCGACATTGGCCAAACTATATGAAAAACCCTCAGCCTCAAATAAGGTATTTCTTATGAAGCGTTTATTTAATATGAAGATGTTAGAAGGTGGATCTATTGTTGATCATTTAAATGAATTTAATACAATTACCAGTCAGTTAAGTTCTGTAGGGGTAAATTTTTATGATGAAGTTAGGGCTCTATTATTTTTGTGCTCATTGCCAGAAAGTTGGAATGATTTAGTTACAGCCATTAGTAACTCTGTCTCTTGATCTAGTACTTTAAAGGTTAATGATGTTGTCAGTGCAATCCTTGGTGAGGAAATGTGACACAAAAGCTCCTCTCAGGTAATGCTTTGACTGTAAAGACTAGAGGGAAGAAAAATGGGAAGAGGAAAGAGCCCTAGATATCAGAGTAAGTCAAGAAAAGGTAGATCCAAGTCCAGATCGGGCATAATGTGCTGGAAATGTGGGAAGAAAGGACACTAGAAGAAAGACTCCAAGTCTCGAAAGGGAAAATAAGGAGACACGCAACAAGAAACTAATCATGATGCGAATGTAACAGGTGATGTGTTGCAATATGTTTGATTCTTTCATTAGAAAATATTATTTATGCTTGGGTGGTAGACTCAGGGGCCTCATTGCATTCCAAAACTCATAGGAAACATTTTTATGATTATGTTCAATGAGATTTTGGACAGGTTCGATTGGGTGATGATAAACCCTGTAAAATCATTGGAATGGGTGCAGTTTTCATAAAAAGGCAAAATGGAAACTAATGGCTATTGAAGGAGGTAAGGTGCGTTCTAGATCTGAAGAAAATCTGGTTTCAATAGGGCAGTTGGGAGGTGAAGGTTGCGTAACTACTTTCATAGATAAAACCTGGAAGGTCACTAAAGGATCATTGGTAATAACGAAAGGAGGAAAGATTGGTACATTGTATTTATGCAATGGTATTTCTAATTCTGTTAATGCTTTAACCTCTACAGGAGAAGATACAGCATTGTGGCATCATAGGCTCCAGCACATGAGTGAGAAGGGGATGCAGATTCTTCACTCAAGAAATTTGTTGCCAAGTTTGAAGCATGTTGATTTAAAATTTTGTGAGAACAATATTTATGGAAAACAAAAGAGAGTCAGATTCATTAGAGTTGGGAAAGAAAAGAAGAGTGAAAAAATAGAGCTTGTGCATACAGATGTATGGGGACTTTCTCAGGTATCATCTCTTGGCGGCTCTCGTTATTATGTTACTTTTATTGATGATGCAACTAGAAAAACCTGGATTTATTGTATTAGAAATAAATCTGATATATTTGATACTTTCAAGAAATGTAAAGCTTTGGTTGAAAATGAGATAGGAAAAAGGTTGAAGTGTCTCAGATCAGACAATGGAGGTGAATATCGCAACAAAGAGTTTGATAGGTATTGTTTAGAGAATAGAATTCGTAGAGAGAAGACAGTTCGAGGAACACCACAAAAAAATGGTGTGTCAGAAAGGATGAACATGACAATCATGGAGCATGCAAGGTGCATGAGATTGCATGCAGGATTGCCTTTAAAATTTTGGGCAGATGGTGTAGATACTATTGTTTATCTAATAAACAGAGGGCCTTCAAGTTCCTTGGATGGTGGTATTCCAGAGGAGGCATGGACAAGTAAAAAGGCAAACTACTCTTTTTTAAATACTTTTGGTTGTGAAGCCTTTGTCCACATTAATAAAGAAAATAGAACAAAGCTTGGGGAAAAATCAAAGAAATGTACCTTTATTAGATATGGAGTTAATGATTTTGGTTATCGCTTTTATGATTATGAAAAACACAAAATAATTTGGAGCAGAGATGTCATATTAAATGAAAAGGTTTTGTATAAGGATCAACTATAGGAAAAGAAACGGGAAAAAGAAAGCAGAGAATACACAGTGCTTGACGAGATCACAGAAAAAGTGATGGCGCCTGAAAATCATAATGATCAACAGCCAGAGCAACAACCACAATAGAAACAAGCACCTCAAACACCTAAAAGTTGTGTTAGAAGATCTGCCAGGATAAGTAGACCCCCTGAACGATACTCTCCTTCATTATATTATGTATTATTGACTGATTCTGGTGAACCAGAATGTATTGAAAAAGCAGTGCAGGTAGAAACCAAGAAGAAGTGGGAGGAAGCCATGAAAGAAGAGATAGACTCCTTGGCACATAACTGGACTTGGGACTTAGTCAAGTTTCCTGTAGATAAAATATAATTGCAGAATAAATGGGTTTACAAATTGAAGGAAGAAGATGGAGGTAGAAAAATGTATAAAGCTAGACTTGTGGTGAAAGGGTTTGCACAGAAAAAGGGTATTGACGTTGATGAGATATTTTCTCCTATTGTTAAAATGACTTCAATCAGAATTATTTTAGGTGTAGCAGCAGTTGAAGAATTGCATCTTGAGCAGTTAGATGTAAAGACAACCTTTCTCCATGGGGATTTGGAGGAAGAGATATAAATGTAGTGGCCACAAGGATATGAGGTAAAAGGGAAGGAGAAACTAGTGTGCAGGTTAAAGAAGAGCTTGTATGGCTTAAAATAGGCTCCAAGGCAGTGGTATCTAAAATTTGATAGGTTTATGTCTGAACAAGGTTATACTAGATGTCACTCTAATCATTGTGTTTATCTCAAAAGGAAAAATGATGGTAGTTATATTATATTGTTATTGTATGTAGATGACATTCTTGTTGCGGGTTCTAACATGCACGAAATAAATGCACTCAAAAGAAAATTGGCAAACTCATTTGTAATGAAGGATTTGGGTGCTGCAAAACAAATCCTTGGTATGAGAATAACTAGAGACAGGAAGAATCACAAATTAACTTTGTCTCAAAGTGAGTACATAGAAAAGGTGTTGAAAAGGTTTAATATGTAGAATGCAAAACGAGTTAGTATACCTTTGGCTAGCCATTTCAAATTAAGTAAGGAGGAGTGTCCCAAGACTCAGGAGGAAATGGCTCATATGTCTAAAGTTCCATATGCATCAGCAGTTGGAAGCTCAATGTATGCAATGGTCTGCACAGTGCTTGATATTGCACATGCAGTGGAAGTTGTAAACAGGTACATGAACAATCCAGGAAAAGAACATTGGATGGCAGTGAAGTGGATTCTCAGGTGTTTGAGAGGTACCACAAATGAAGAACTATGCTTTGGTGGTTCAAACATTTCTCTACAGTGATATGTTGATGCATATATGGTGGGTGATAGAGATAACAGGAGAAGCACAATAGGGCGTATGTTTACTGTAGGTGGAACAACTATCAGTTGGGTCTCAAAAGTGTAAAGTGTTGTTGCACTCTCAACAACAGAAGCAGAGTATGTTACTGCTACAGAGGCTAGTAAAGAAATCGTTTGGTTATAAAGGTTTCTGGATGAATTAGGTAAGAAGCAGGAGTTGGGAAAGTTGTACAGTGACATCCGGAGTGCCGTACATCTTGGAATGAACTCTACATTTCATTCCATGACTAAACATATACGCTCAAGTACCATTTCATATAGTCAACGTTGGGAGATGGATAGTTGAAGCTGGAAAAGATACACACTAGCTAGAATACGGTCAATATGTTAACGAATGTTGTAACCAGGGAGAAATTGAGAATTTGCTGAGTTTCAATTGGTCTTCAAGTATGATGAAGAAGATGAGAAACAACCAGTACCAAAGTAGAGTCATTGTCCAGCAAATGAAGCAGCGGTGGAGTTGCTATAACCAGTCTCCAAGTGGGAGATTGTTGGGTGTGGAGCCTGATTATCTTCTGTAATCAAAGGTATCACCACATTGGACCACAGTTCGTAATGGTGCAGCAACACCACCCATAAAATATTCACTGCAAGGGGGGTTCATGGGGGGGCGAATGTGACCTTTGGGAGCCCCCCCTGGAGGGGGGATCAGGGGCAGTGCCCCCGAAGATAAGAATATATGTAAATGACCTTGTAAAATGTTGTAATTTCGTAGCCAATCTGGGTCGTTCATTAGGCATAGATCTGACGGTAGAAGTTATGTTTAATTCAGGGTTTTTTTCCCTAGAAAGCAACCCCTCGATATATATAATGGAATTGTATTGTGTCTATGTATATCTGTATTTTGAATGAGGAAGAGAGAGGCCCCCCCCCCCGTGGCGGGGGGATCGGGGGCAGCACCCCTAAAGCTAAGAATAGATGTAAAATTGCCTTGTAAAATGTTGTAACTTAATAGTCAATCTAGGTCATTCATTAGGTAGAGATCTCACGGTAGAAGTTATGTTTAATTTAGGGTTTTTTTGCCTTAGAAGGCAACCCGTCGCTATATATGAGGGAATTGTATTGCGTCTATGTATATCTATATTTTGAGTGAGGAAGAGAGAGAATATTAAGAGCGAAGAGGGAATTACAGTGGATTTGTTGTAGGTTGTATCTCTTCAGTTTGCTGGATAATAGAAAAAGAAGGACTACATGTTTCTCTGTGGACATAGCCCAACCTGGGTGAACCACATATATTTGTGTCCCTCTTGTCTTATGCATTTTCTGTGTTTATACTTCTGCAATATTTTATGTGTTCCATTGCTCTGTAATATATAATTCTCTAACATAAAAGACCCCACATCCATCAGAATTGCATAATCTGCTATCATATAAGTCCATGTCCCATTACCTTCACCGATTTTCGATCTGCAATTAGGCCTGAACCCGATGGAAAAAATCAACTGCAATTTATAAAATCGCCCATCTGCAGGCCATCGCAAATTTCATTAGACCAAGCACTCCACCCCTTCCCGATTGCGATATGCAATATAATGGACCCGTCGTGATTATAAAAACACAGTTAAATTAATATCGCATCCGCGCAATCACAAAGTTCCAAGGGTCGTGCCTGATTTGAATTTCAATTGCGATATCCTTCCTAATTCCGCTTGCGATATGACATCATCCTCCACATCATCTCCCATGTCATCTGCCACGTTACCATTCCACATAGTTCCGCCACGTTATAGTGACGTCAACATCATGTCATCTGTTATATCATCTCGCATATCACAAATCACAAGTCTTTCGGCCACCTATTAAAGTATACCACTCCTTAACACCGATTACGATATTCCCGAGTATTTCGAAATGCAATCAAGCTCCAAACAACGATTGCGATATAAAAGGTCAACTTGCTTTGATTTAATAAACAACTCAGATCTACCCAGATCAATGGTGGACAAGAATTCGAATCACCCTGCACTCATTTTAAGTTTCTCAAGGGGTGGGGTCAGAAAAGTATTTTTTCGTCCAAGCCATATATCCATGCGTCACTCCTTTGTTATTTCTAACCCCCCCTTCGAAAATCCATTAGCCATCCACCTTTCCACAATTGTGATTATGGTTTTATTTAAAATACTCCTGGCCTCCAAGCGATTGCAATTATTCTGACTTCTACCCCCAGTCTAAAAGTGATATGAGATAGGACTGTAAAGTCCACCTCTCTTACCAACAAACCTTGCTCCTCATTCCTCTCCATGATTGTTGTGTTCAGGATTTATTACGCTCAACATTTTTTCCTGATTTCCTGCAAAACGTGATTTTTTTTAAATAAAAATCGCTTGTCAATCTCGTTTCATTTTTACTTATCTATTCTTGTTTTCCATGTTCAATTTCATGATAGAGGAAGACAATCGTGATGATAAGCGGCACTTCAGTTCAAACAGACAGACAAACATCTAGATAATATGATGGAACAAACAAAGTCAATGAAGACAACAAATCATATTCATAAATTTCTACAAAAAAACTATTTTTCTTTAAGAGTTATTGAAGTGATCTGCTTAAATTCTGTCAATGCTCTACCCAATACATTCAGTTGTTTTTTTGATATTTAATCTTACTTGTTGTGTGAAATTAAGGTCTATAATTTTATGAAGAAAGACTTACCAAAGCACGCACTATTGTTCTTTCATACTTTTTTGAATAGAACGACTGGAACATTGTTTTAAGATTTTTCATAAGGAATTTTGAGAAGTTTCATTTATGTACTCCTGAAATCATCTTTGAGAGAAGGACTAAACTACTTCTATTTCTTTTATGAGCTGAGCAATGTGGATCTAATATTTCTATCTTTGTGCCTTTGTTTTGTTCATAAATAAATAGTGAACTTTTCTTTTCATATTGCTTATTACATGGTATTTAAAGAATAGTGTTACATGTATTCATTTATGATCATGCTTCCATTGGTATTTTTAAATAAATGTTAAGAAATTTTCTTTGATATTCGAAATGTGATATGAGTTATACACATTACTTTGGTTAACTATTTAATCAAAGTAAGCATATTGAAATATTTTAATTTCCATTGGTGCTTGAGCAATCGATATCGTCATTTACTAAGGAAAATCATTATAGATCGCATCTAGGTGAATGTTAAACAATCTTGGGTTATAGACTAGATTAATTCATATGCTTTCCATTTGATTCATTGTTGAAAATCCATCTATTTCACTCCACTATAAGAATTACACATTCTTTCAATCATCTTTCATTGGAAAACCGATCTCATCATATCTAGTAGGAGCCACTACCTAAATGAAAAAGGAGTTGTGTTAAGATCCAGAACAGGTGGCTTTCCCGCATGTTGATGCAACGATTTTCGAAGCCTCAATGCATTGGTGAAAACTTTGCACAAAAAAATTAAGAACTAACAGAGGCCATGAATACTGCTATGGTGATAGGGACCTGACATAACCATGAACATTGACAAAATTTCCCTACTCTTATAACTTACCTTTAAGTTCTGAGAAAACTCGGTCAGCTACTTATGAAAACTCAATATTCACATCATGAAACTCAATGAAAGATATATCTACAATATCACTACATAAATGTTCAATGACAAGAAAATCATCTTCTTGATCACAAGGAGTTATAGCTGAAATAAAGTCTTCAATAATTGTGCTAGACTCCTTTTGGAACTCTTACAAACCCATATATTCATGTAGGAACAAAGATTCATCCTAATTACTTCAACAACCATTACCATATAACTCATAAAGAAGTAATTTATTATGGCTATTATCATCGAAGGGTTCATCTTGATTAACATCAAAATATTAGGAGGAATATCAAGATAGAAAAATGGTTGGTTCACAAGATTAGATGAATCACCATAAGAGAGACCTAAAAGAAAGACAAGAACTTGGTTAACAAACTGATCTTCTAATTCAATGATTGATCTAGGTCCAACATATGGAACATCAAAGGGGAAAGGACATGGGACAAATAAGAAACGTGGTTCTTCCTCTGAATGTTGAGGATGTTCCTAATTGGCACAAAATGATGAATCTGATTCAAAATATTTTCTTTACATTGAGTCTAAGAAATGAAACTTGTCATCCAAGAACTTCCAGTTAGTTTCCTCATCTATAAACTGATAACAAATATGATGGAACTGATCAGAAAAAAACTCCTAAGATTCATTTAATTCCATTCTTAGTTGACCAATTGCATCAATAACATCCCGATATTCGTATTTATCAAAATTTCAACAATGCTCATTAAAGAAGTGTTCGAAATATGTGATAGAAGCAATCGGTAAATAATAGCACCATTGCTTCACACATCCATTCAATGTAAGGGTAAACAATTGTGAAATGATTTCTTCTAAATTGACATCATTCAAGAAACACAATTGAACAAATTCAACGATGTAACAAAGAATGGTTATTGCACCCTTTCTATCAAATTTAAATCGTGATAAGTATTTAAAAGGTCCACCTGGATTATAAGAGCTAAATCTTGTGTAAAACACCTAGTGATTATGATTAGGGATGAATCCATTAAAGGTAAAAGATTAAAATAGACTTCAAAGGTTCAGCTTCTCATCTGCCCCTCCTTCTAGTGCCAAAAATGTTAATGGTGCTGGATTCCACCAACTTTGTAAGCGGATCTCCCAGATGTGAAGTCGCAAGAATACCTCACACAATTTGGTGTATGAGTCCCATATGGTCATAGGGCTTGACCAACATTGAAATGGTTTTCCAAGAAGTGGCTTGGCTACAATAGGAAATAAGAAAATAAAACGCCTTTTTGGGGTAGCAAGACTATGAGCTTTCTGAGATGCTCAATGTAAGGTGTATGACGGAAGATTCCATGGATGGTGAGGGAAATGAGCCATCAATTCAAAAAGTAATAATATTATCCTAAATGAGTGCCTGAGAATAAAAGAGAGACTTGGTGAGTACCTGTAGATTAGTCCACATGATAAATAAAAATCGTTAAATCATAAGAACATCCATTCAATAACAACCATAACTAGGGAAAAAATTAGTTCATTAACTTAACATGTAAATAAAGCAACATATATTGTACACATAACCGAAATAGTCCAACTATATACACGATGCATGTATGAAGTAATGTCAACTCATTAAGCTCCTAATAATAAGTGAGAGATCCCATGTACACTATTAGATGATTGAATCACTATATCCAAGATTCGGACATGAATCAACAACTTTCTTATCCAAAAAATAATGTATCTACTATTGATTACATGAGAACCCAAGTCTAAAACTCCCTAGAAAGCCATTTTTGAGTTATGAGGAGCTATTTATAACAAATACAATGATTCTTGAGCTTCTCATGACTCTTTTAATTCTACGACTATTCATATTATAATATGACTCATTACATTACAATGTGTGTCCATCCATATTCCACTTGAATTCCTTGGACTTAATTACATACATTTATTACATAGGACAATTTACACATGAGATAGTGGCCTAATAAGACAAAAATGCTTGAAAAAAAAACTCATCAAATGGATAGATCATGTTCTTCTTCATGGAGTTCATTTATGATATAAGTGTGTCATGCTCAAAACTCCTTTGCAATGTCTTTGATCCTGTCTTGAAAGTCTTCCTTGTAGTGTGCCCTTACCTCCAATTACTCTAACAATATTTTGTTGGAGCTTGACTCAACATTATTCCATAGCCTTGAAGTATTCATGTGTGATTTGACTAGTGGAAAGGCTTACTATTTAATAACGTATTTGGACACTCCCAAGTCTTCCTATTTTGTTACCTTCTTCACTTATTTAATGTAATCTCTAATCTTGTGAAAGATGACCTCCCTGCCTTCGACTGCTTCAAGGGATCCAATGTCAAGCATCCCATTCTTCTATGTAAGATAATCAAACCCATTATGAAACTGGTTATATCCAGCCATAGTATCAATCAACTGTGCTCCCAAAAGTGAGTAATTATGTAGGTGGATTATCAATTGCACTCTATCTATTTATGCAGAGAGCTTATCCTTCTTTCAAAAGTGCAGAAAGGCATTTGCATAATTGGCAATCCACACCTGCATCTGGTCAACTACTCTGATTGCTATCTTTACGAGTTTCACCAATTACAATGCATTCTTCTAAATGCCAATGAGAGGAGCCATGACTTGATATATAAATAGAATCTCGTCATATAGTTGTGCCATGGTATCCCCCATTACTCCCAATTCATATAGCATGGATGACTGCGATTTTGCGGTATTGGAGTTCTGATCCAGATTTAAGCAGGAACGCAATAGATTACAAATATAACCATAAATACAGAGATGCGATAACCATAAAAACAGAGATGTAGCGGAAATAATATTTCATTTCATTAATGGAGAATACTAAAATATGCTTACAAATAGAAATAACCCAGCTAGGGCGATGGTAGCTTATCTCTGAGAAGATATGTGTCGGCTACATACCTCTGAACTGTTTCGAACTGTGTTGACAATGAGGCTCGGAGGCCTATTTATTATTGAGAAACAATGGAAACCGCTTAACATTCCAAAACCTAACCCTAGAAGATGAAACGCCAAACTATGGGCCTCGTTTGGGTAAATTGGTACATCAACTTCCCGGGGTCGTAACTTTGGCATATGATCTCTGTTTGACGCAAATGATAGCCCGTTGGAAAGATCTCTCTGAGGACTATGACGGAAAAGACGATTTTTTTATCTAAAAAAACGTGGAGGTAGATTTCCCAAAAAACGTTGTTTAGGGCCTCAAAATGGCTCCGGAAGTTTAGGACCCAAAAAACTTTTAAAAATAGTAAACTGCGCTATAATTAAGGAAATTGAAAAACTGAAAGAGACAGTTGTGGGGGTCCAAATGGGATAGGTGGGTGGCCACCAACATCCACCTGGATCATTCCTTCCCCCTTAGGAAGCAATGGTACCCATTGCGTTGAGTTGCTCCTTGAGATGAGGAAGCTTCTGCTGAGTTGGGTCTCCAGTGAGCTGTTCTACAATCTCTGATGTGTCCAGAAATGGTGGGAACCATGGTCGGTGATGGTACACATTGAACAATCGGTCCAAGCGAAGGAATGGAAGAATGCTATGCTTCAAAGAATTGTTGCCCACAACCTTGTTACTGGTGTAAGGACCATGTCGAAGCGTTCTGAGTTTCTGATGGGTTCTGGTAAGGCATTCTCTCTGTAGATGTAAACAAACTTTTTTTCCCACCTGAAACTTGTGTGGACCCCTCTGGGTAAGGAGAAGTTATTCCTATGTTCTGTCATGACTGTATCCCTATGTTGCTGCTGCTGCATAGAGGAACCCTTTGTGGGGGTCATGGATGTAGCAACGATCTTCCCCTTACTTTGGGAGCGAACCAGACAGAAGACAGAAAATAAATTTCCTAGTCTGTGAGATGAGCTTGCTGCCTTTCTTAGCAGTGATGAAAGAGGTGGTGGTAGGTGGAGCTACCTCTGGTATCCTGTATAATGAATTATCCAAAGAAATTATGACAACGCGAGGCCTTGACTCATATACAGCATGTCGCCTCCACAAGTATGGCTGGCCTAATAGTACATCACAAACATCCAGAGGTGTAACATCACACAATACCTCATCTGTGAAGGGCTTGATGCTATAGGGAAGGCGGCACTGCTGGTGAACTTTAAGATCTCGTCCTTCGTGAAGCCACCTGATACTGTACGGTTGTGGGTGTGGTGTAGTTGGTAGGCCCAACCACTTCACGACCTCTGCTAAAACGAGGGTCTTTTGGCTGCCACTATCGACAATGAATTGCAGCGGTGAACCCTTCACCCACATCTCTGAGTGGAAAAGACGTTCCCCCTCCTCTGGCTGTTCGCGCTCATTCTTTTGGATCTTGGCAGTGGCAACAGTGGCACTAGGATCCACTTTAATGATTTGCTTCCCTTTTCCATCCCCCTTGTTAGGTTCCCGCTCAGAGTCAGAACATGCATCTGATTCGGAAGCCTTCAACTCAGCCACCAGCGACTGCTTGGTCTGACACTCACTTCTGTTATGAGTGGGACTCTTGTGGAACTCACACCACTATCCTGTGTCCTTCTTCGGCTTCATGGTGTTGTTCTTTTCTTGCAGCTTAGAGGGGTTGTCTTGGGTCACCCCGCCTTGGCTTTGTCCTTTGGGATTCGGATTTGCAGATCCAAAGTCTCGCTTCTTCTATTTGAACTTTTGCTCGATTTTGACAGCGTATCGGTATGCTGTGCCGAGTGAGGAGATGTTCAAGAACTCCATCTCTGCCTGGATGTATCTGTGTAGGTAGCCATGGTATTTGAGTACCAGATGTAGCTCAGAATATTTGATACCCAACTGTGTGCGAAGGGTATGAAAAATATTTGTGAACTCTGGTACATCTTGGTCTCGTCCCTACCGCAGTGTGGTCCATTTGATGTATTTGTCCTCATAGCTTTTGATAGGGTAGTACTGCTCCTTGATGGAATCCCGGAAGTCATTCCAAGTGGGGGCGGCTGAAAACAGTGAGCCTGTACTTTCATCCTTCTGCTCGCAGTATGTTTCCCACCAGTCCTTGACGTGGGGGCCTGCTTTGAGAAGAGCGAAAACAATCTTTTCCCAACTTGAAAATTCATGAACAGAAAAATACCCATCTAGCAGATTTAACCATTTATCTACGGCATCTGTGTCTATTTCACCGTCGAAGATGGGGATTTCAAAATTAACTTGTACCTTAAACGTTGTGGCCTTTCCAGAGTAGCTGTTGGAAGCTGATGCGTCGCCTCTGGATAGCCGCTGAAGGATCTGCCCAAAGTTATCCATCATCGTGTTCCTTTGCCGCTCGAGGGCTTATTTGAGCAAGATTCTGATAGGATCTCCTGCCCCCTCGTCTTTCTTCTCATCCACCATGGGAGGTCATCGAGATTTGCGAGGCTGGTCTTGCAAAGGTTCGACCAATTCAAGCCCTAACTCCTTATATCCCGACCTCGTTGGAGACATGCAAAGAAAAATAGTGAAAAAGCACACCGCTCTGATACCACTGATCCGGATTTAAGTAGGAACACAATAGATTACAGAGATAACCATGAATACAAAGATGCGACAACCATAAAAACAGAGATGCAGGGGAAATAATATTTCATTTCATTAATGGAGAATACTGAAATATGCTTACAAATAGAAATAACCCAGCTAGGGCGATGGTAGCTTATCTCTGAGAAGAGATGTGTCGGCTACATGCCTCTGAACTGTTTTGAACTATGTTTACAATGAGGCTCGAAGGCCTATTTATTATTGAGAAACAATGGAAAACCCTTAACATTCCAAAACCTAACCCTAGAAGATGAAATGCCAAACTATGGGCCCCGTTTGGGTAAATTGGTACATCAACTTCCTGGGGTCGTAACTTTGGCATACGATCTTCATTTGACGCGCATGATAGACCGTTGGAAAGATCTCTTCGAGGACTATGACAAAAATAAAAAAAAATTAATCCAAAAAGTCATCGGGGTAGATTTCCCAAAAACATCATTTAGGGCCTCAAAATGGCTCCGGAAGTTTAGGACGTGAAAAACTGCTAAAAATAGTAAACTGCGCTATAATTAAGGAAAATGAAAAACTGAAAGAGACAGTTTTGGGGGTCCAAATGAGATAGGTGGGTGGCCACCAACATCCACATGGATCAAGTTCTATGATAATAGTCATTGGTTCTTCACTGCAAGGTTCTTTGAATGTTGCTTTGATGTAGCAAGTTCTATTTCCATCCTCACATTCTCATTTAGAAAATACTATGAGTTATCATATGCCATTGTAGCAAATGCAACATTCACTGTGAAAACTTCCATTATATTTCTTCTAGTGTTGGACATGACAACCATTTTTGTTGCTACTCAGACCTGGTTTTGAGGATAATTGGGAAATTATCTGTGCATTTACTGCAAGATCCTCTTCTTTAGTTGATCAAAGGTGACATAGAAAATATCTCTAACTTTGTCTTCTGGTGGAGGTGTAATGCCCATCGCTCTGAATGGAAGATGTCTTGATGTGGTTGGATGTTCCCTTGGAGTACTGAGCTAATCATCTATGGGTTGGATGTTGTCTTCTTCCTCAGACTACTCCTCTAGTTTATTAGTCAACTATTCTTCTTCCAACCTCTGGATTTCTTCCTCCTCCTGAGACTTCCTTGTTGTTCTTCCTCCATTAGTTTCCTCTCTTCTTCTTCTATCAATTACTTTTCAAGAAAATCATCCTAGTTCCTGCTCTCGTCTTCTTCTTCTTCTTCTCCTCTCCTCTCAAGGTCTATTTATGTAGTTCCTATGTTTAAGGGACTGACTTTCCATTTTATACTGCTGTCACTTGATGAGTACCTAATGCTTTTCTTGGGAGTTAACTTCTTTACTTGAGGTGTTGTTTCGTCCTCCTATTGTTCCTACTCTTGCAAGTCTTGAGTTGGTGTATTGTGAGGTAAATTGGTCTTGATGGTTGGATGTGACTTCATTATGGAAATATACAATTTATTTATTTTTTCATCCTATGGTTCGCATATTGATGAATACCTTGTATTATTCTTGATCCTTTCACAATGATGCCTGAAAATTTACTTAGGATAATATACATGGAAATATTTGGTGCCGAATTGTAAGTAGTGTAGCTCTTTAGTTTCAGCTTCCAATGTCCTGTGACTCCTTAATTAATATAATCCGATCCAAAATGGAAATATGGTCCAAGGGAATTTCCTCCTCTAGTGAAGGGTTCCTGACAATCCCTTGTCTAGGTAATTTTCCACCTCTTGCATGATGAACTTTTTGTCACATATTCCGACTTAATATGAGGGGTTGTTTGACATCTAAGACATTTGATGCAAGTTCACTCGAGAGCTACAAATGAGTTCGTAATATCTTGCAGCGACTCATTCACTTGACCTTTCATGCATGGGGGATTGATGTCTAATATGATGTGAAATACGGCTTCAAATAAGTGTTCGGATAATATGTTCTATGCACCTCGGAAGGTTCCTTCTAATAACACCCTACTATGGAGATAAACTGGGAACTTCTCTTTAGGAGTCTAGTACCAATACCTATTCAGGAATGCAAATCGTGCATAGAGGCCATCCAAGAGATATCGAGAAATGTAAAATTTTGGAGGTTGATTTGCTTGCAAAGATACTTTGACTTGCCCCACCTGTTGCTGCAACTCAGGTTATAATATATTCACCCAATTAAAATATATTCCAAGGTTCACAAAATATATCGTGCACAAATATTTGTTAAGAGATATGCATACATTTCAAATTCTATAGGTTGGTTTGTTTGAAACAATTCTTTGACCCACTCCATATGTCGTTGCAACTCAAATGATAATATATCAACCTAAACAAAAGCCCTTCCATGGTTGACCACCAACTTGAGTGTATACATCTAGTTCTCTTGGAACACCTCAATGTTATTGTGCCCAAACTTTCGGTAATACATAGCATTCGAATATTGATATACGTCTCTTAAGATATTTGTTAGATAAACTATTGTTGGGTGATGATGAAACTTGGTAGGTTCTCGACACCATTTCTTGATAACATCGATCATGTCGAGGTTAACCCATCCTGTGTAAAAGGCATCATTTGAAGATTCATTAGGCTTGAGCATCTTATAATATGTCTTCATATCCTCACCATAATAGGTGATAAGATGTTCACCATGTCCACTGTGTAGCTCAAGGTATGAGTCATTCATATGTTTAGCTATCCATTCAATAACTTCAACACATGTCATGAATGATTATCTACATGATCCTATGTATCGTAAAGATATTCTAAGACCTCAGAAAATGTTTCCTAAATGAACGTGTTGTAGATCTTTCTCTAGGTAACCTCTATCGTCTTTTCAATAAAACAATGAGTGTCTGCATATACAGGAATATTAGAATTTTCAACTTTAAGTGGCTCATTAGTGCTTGCTCCTTAGCATTATTTATAGGCTAATTGGTTCGACAACATGTCTCCAACGGATGATGACAAAGTAGTAACACTTGTAAAATGGACACCTATTTGTGGAATCATACTCATCATGACAAGATCAACTTAAAACAACTAACTATGAAGTAATATTTTTAAATCACTTTCAAAGAGGCACCAAAAATGATAGGGCATTAAAAAATATAAACTAAATCCAAAAAAACTTGAATGCAAGTAGAAATACACATGCAAACTAGGAGGGTGCACTCTTGAAGCACAAAGATACATGCATTATCATTTGTTGATTTTTGGTGCACTAATGCACTCAATAAAGTGGAAAAAATTAGCCAGGGCACATTGTATCACCCTAAGGAGTTGAAGGAGTGAGAAACGATAGCTTTAGGTCCTCCCTATGCACCCATGTACCCTGGAAGACAAGGAGGCCACACTGTCACACTCTAAACTAATGAAGGATGATGAAAAATGAGCTTTGGGTCTTGAAAGTGCATCTATGCGCTTAAGAAAAAGGAGGGAACATTGTTGAATGTTCAAGGGATGAATGATGAGGCTTCATGCCTTCGTGGTATTCCCATGCAACCTAAGGAAAACAAGCCACATTGTGGAACTCCGAGGGGTTGAAGGGAAAAGCTTCATGCCTTCATGATGTGCTCATGTGCCTAGGAAGAAAAATGGGATCAACAAGACATAATTTTCGAGACTGAAGGAGATTTGAGCTCAGGGAGTGAAATATGCATGAACATAGCCTAGAAACAAGTATAGAAAGTAGAATTCAATCATAATATAGGAGAGGAATGATCTGCAAGGCTATATAAGTTGTTTTCACATGAATGGTGAAAGATGAAAAGTTTGAAGAATGTGAAAGTTTTCTTTCATGCCACAGTAAATGAACACTTGTAAGAGGAAGATCTGGCTAAAATTCTAGCAAACACACTATGAAAAAACAAATCAACAACAACAAAAAAAACAATATTTTACAGTTAAATGATAAGAAGTAGCAAATACTTGAGCATGAAAACTTACTTACTACACTGGTTGATGAACGCCTTGATGATTTCCAGTTGTCCACACAGGTGAAATTGTTAGAAAATTATATATTACAGAGCCATGGAACACATAAAAATATTGCAGAATTATAAACACATAAAACACATAAAATAAGAGAGACATAGATATACATGGTTCACCCAATTTGGGCTACTTCCAGAGAGAAACAACCAAACCTTCCTTTTATATTATCAAGCTAAATGAAGAGATATACCCTACAACAGCTCTAGTATATTTACCTCTTTGCTCTCACACAATCTCCTCTCTCCTTCTCACTCAGAATACACATCTACATGCCCACAATACAATTCCCTCATATATGGCGAGGGATTTCCTTCTAGGGAAAAAAACCCTAAATTAAACATAACTTCTACCTTCAGATTTCCACCTAATGAATGACCATGATTGACTACGAAATGACAACATTTTACAATGAAATTTTTCATCTAATTTTAGCTTCATGGCCGCATAAATGCGTGGAGTTTCCGCGACATTACAAAATGGGGTCCAATGCAGTGATACCTTTGAATAAAGAAGATAATCGGGCTCCACACACAACAATCTCCCACTTACGACTTATTATAGAAAATCCACTGCTACTTCATTTGCTAGAAAGTCACTCCACATTGGACCTATGTATTTCTCATCTTCATCAACATACTTGAAGACAATTTGAAGCTAAGCAGAATCTCAGTTTCTCCTCGGTTGCAACTTTTGTTAACATATATGCATGATACTAGCTAGTGTGTACCATTTCTAGCTTCAAGTGTCCAATTTCCAACACTGACCATATGAAATGGTACTTGAGCTATATATGTTTAGCTTTCGAATGAAATCTAGAGTTCTTTGCAAGATGTATGGCACTTTAGCTGTCACTGTATAACCTACCCAACTCCTGATTCTTACCCAATTCATATATAAACCTTTTTAACCAAATCATTTCTTTACTAGCCTCTGTAGCAGCAACATACTCTTCTTCCATCGTTGAGAGTGCAACAACTCTTTGTAGTTTTAAAACCCAACTGAAAGTTTTTCCACCTGTAGTAAACACATACCTTGTGGTGCTCCTCATGTTATCTTTCTCACCTGCCATATCTGCATCAACATATCCCTATAGAGCAATGTTTGAACCACCAAAGCATAATGCTTGATTTTCGGTACCTCTCAAATACCTGAACCCCCTTGGACCCCACTGGCAGCGGGAATTAACTGGAAATGTTGCCGCCATATAACAAACTAGGGTCCAATGAAGCGATAACTTTAAATAAGGAAGATAATCAAGCTCAACACCCAACAAAAATGGTGATGAAGGAATTCTTGGATGAATTTATTTAAAGATATCAACCTGTAAAATAAACTCACGCATGAGTTCCACTTGTCATTAGATGAAATGATTAGTTAAGAACGAGTTAAGGCAATTCATATTTTCTAGGAGTGCGCCCTCATTCAACAAGTTATATCATCCATACAAATGGATAGGGCACAAGTATTCACCAAGAAGGAGTGTGTTCAGGTAGGGTGCAGTTTCTCAGCGTGAAGGAGTGCAACCTAGTAGGGTGAAATTCCAAATCATTAAGAGAGTGTGCTCATCTCAAGTGCAAGCCTTCATAAACTCAAAGTGGATTTTTTCTTTTGTGAGTTATTTTCTTGCTTTTGCTTGTTTTTTCCACTTTTATGTGCTTTTGAGTGTGTGCATGGATAGAAGGCAAGTTTCTAAGTGAGTTCGCCTAACGATAGACTTTACTAACTCAAATGCTTCTAATGGTTAAGTGACGACGCTTCAGACACACTGAATTAGGAGGATGCGACACTAAGAGAAATGACACTATTAACAAATCAAAGGACATGATGAGACATGGGGGCTTGAAATGACAGTTAGTGCAGGCTCTAGAATCAAAATAAGAAAAAATATTTGAGGGTCATTTTCATAGAAACAACATTGGCGACACACTAGGAGAACCCAAACTTCTCTGAAATGGTTTCATTGTAAGTGCAAAGTATCACTTCTCCAAGAAATGTTGATTTGATCAATGCGTTAGCTTCAACTCTCCACTTTTCCTTGTTAAATATATAGTCACTTCCACTACTCATAAAGCAAGCCATATCAATATCACGTCGATGTTATTAAGGGTAATATAGTATGAAAAAATAAAACAATTAGAGTGTGAGTTCTACATCTATGGCATTGCTCCGCTACTAGAAGGCCTGGATGGTACCTCGACAAATTTTCTTGTTTCACCTCCCTGCATAGGAAGCCTTTCTTTTCTTTCACCTTTTATATTATTTTTTATTTGAGAGGATTATGCATAGTATCTTATTATTATTTTACTGGCTAAAAGAGGGATCCTGACTTATTAAGAGCAGTGGAGGTTGTTCTTTCAGATATAGGTTTTAGACCTCTAATGCTTTAATCACTAAATTTTCCCCTTGTCTCATTGTACATGGATAGATAAGCAAGAACACACCGTCCTTAACAAGATTAAGTGTGTGAATGAGAAAGCTAAATAGATGAGGGTCTCATGGTTTTCTTATAGTATCCCAATTGAAGGATAATACTTTCCATTAGAAAATCAGTTAGTAGAAAGATGTAAACCAAATCAAGGAAGAGGGTGGAAGATAAGCGAATGGATGTGTGTTGCTTCAATTTTTCTTTCACAAAAGATTACTCAATCCATCTCAAAGCTCAAAACTAAATTATTAAAGAGAAAATAAATTTGAATGCATAAAACCGAAACATGACAAGGAAAAGATAATGCAATTCCTCTAACTACATGCAACCTAGTCTATCCTAAACTCAAGAAACCAAGGTCGGATCATGCAAAGTGGAACTTCCAATGCAAACATATAAGCTTCTCCCCACATTTAGACCATAAGGTGTGATCGTACAAAATAGCAACAAAGAAAGTGCTATGAAATCATCTACACTGACATGTGAAAATAGGAAGTGCAAACACAACAGTGCATTATGCCTAACTACTCTAACACATGGGGAACTCCACAACATAAATAACCACTAGGCTTATGACAATACAAGACTCAAAAAATCATCTGAAAATATAGGCCACGAGACATGGGTCCATATTGAAAGTACTCTTCTAATAAATATGCAAAGGGATCATAGGGCTAAACTTTAGGGAAATATATACAAGGAAAGTTACTGAGAGACAGATCCATGCCATACATGATATTCTCATGTTGATCACGATCCAAGCTTCATGAGTGTAGGATTCTTGGATGAATGATGGAAAATATTCATTGAGATTATTCTCTCTTTCTTAACTATGGATTAGAGATTTGTTTCAAAATGGATGAGGTGGTGGAAGCTCAATAGTCAAGTTAAATCTCCTTCCCTCAGGGTTGAAAATTTTTATGTGAAGAAAATAGGCATTCATCCGAAGGAATCATCATCCCATGTGATGACATTCTATTGTACTATTCAACAACACCCGTTTTAATATATTATAAATTTCCTATGAAATTTATTATATTAAAATATTGACCCTTTAATTTTAAAAATGCCTTTAATTTTATTTCTTCAAAAAACAAAAAAATTAAAAATATAAAATCAACATAAAAAATTACTAATAAAGTCCTATAACCAAAGTTTAATACTTAGGATTTTTAACCAAAACCTAATTATTAAACCTTGATTATCCAAAAGAAGCCATAAGGCAAAGACCCCAGACCCGATGGCAAACTAATGCATTTCTAAAATGTTGGGTGTGGAGTCTGATTATATTCTGTATTCAAAGGTATCGCCACATTGGACCCCAGTTCGTAATGGGATGGCAACGCTGCCCGTAAAATATTTGCTGCAGGGGGGTTCCAGGGGGTGGCTACAACCTTTGGGAGCCCCCCCCTAGCGGGGGGATCAGGGGCAATGCCCCTGAAGCTAAGAATAGATGTAAAATTTCCTTGTAAAATGTTGTAGTTTCATATTCAATCTGGGTTGTTCATTAGGCGGAGATCTGATGGTAGAGGTTATGTTTAATTTAGGCTTTTTTTCTCTAGAAGGCAACCACTCCCTATATATGATGGAATTGTATTGCGTCTATGTATATCTATATTCTGAGTGAAGAAGAGAGAGGTGATTGAGAGCGAATTACAGTGGATCTATTGTTGGTTGTGTCTCTTCAGTTTGTTGGATAATAGAAAAAGGACTAGCTGTTTCTCCGTGGACGTAGCCCAAACTGGGTCAACCACATATATCTGTGTATCTCATGTTTAATGTGTTTTCTGTGTTTATACTTCTGCAATATTTTTTGTGTTCCATTGCTTTGTAATATATAATTATCTAACAACTGGTATCAGAGCCGTAGGTCATTTTGGTTAATAAACTCACAGGAGAGAAGGGTTCCTAGCTCGATTCGTAGCAATGGCAGAAGATGGTAGGTTTAGGGTCGAAAAATTTAATGGCCAAAACTACGAGCTGTGGAAGATGTAGATGGAAGATTATTTCTACCAGAGAGTTCTGTATCAACCATTGAGCAGAAAGACAAAGAAGCCGACGAGTATGACAGACACAGAATGGGATATTCTCGACAGAAAAGCACTTCGAACAATACGGTTGTTCCTAGTGCATCGCTAGCGGTTAATGTTTCAAAGGAAACGATAATAGAGGGTTTAATGTTGACATTGGACAAACTATATGAAAAACCCTAGCCTGAAATAAGGTATTTCTTATCAAGAGTTTATTTAATATGAAGACGTTAGAACGTGGATCTGTTGTTGATCATTTAAATGAATTTAATACAATTACCAGTGAGTTAAGTTCTATAGGGGTAAATTTTGATGATGAGTTTAGGGCTCTGTTATTTCTTTGCTCATTGCTAGAAAGTTGGAATGATTTAGTTATGGCCATTAGTAACTCTATCTCTAGATCTAGTACTTTAAATCTTGATGATGTTGTCAGTGCAATCCTTGGCGAGGAAATGTGATAGAAAAGCTCCTCTCAGGTAATGCTTTGACTGTAAAGACTAGGGGAAGAAAAATGGGAAGAGGAAAGAGCCCTAGATATCTCAGTAAGTCAAGAAAAGGCATATCGAAATCTAGATCGGGCATAGTGTGCTGGAAATGTGGGAAGAAAGGACACCTGAAGAAAGACTGCAAGTCTCAAAAGGGAAAAGAACGAGACACGCAGCAAGAAACTAATCATGATGCGAATGTAACAGGTGATGTGTTGCAAGATGCTTTGATTCTTTCATTACAAAATATTATTTATGCTTGGGTGGTAGATTCAGGGGCCTCATTGCATTCCACAACTGATAGGAAACACTTTTATGATTATGTTCAAGGAGATTTTGGACAGGTTTGATTGGGTGATGATAAACGCTGTAAACTCATTGTGTTATGAAACCAGCTCAAGAAAAGATAGATCAACGCCTTAGAATTCAGCCTCTTCGAGGGGGCAACCTCCTTTACATTACATAAATGAACAATTCTTGGATGATACAAATGACAACACCTCCTTTCTTTATATAGGAGTCTAAGGAGTCACAATATAATCCATCTGACCTAACAATAATAATATAAAGCCACAAAAATAACAATAGAGGGATTCTATGGGGCACATAAATAATGATATGGGGGTAATAAGGGCACAACAATATAAATAAGGGGTATAACTACAATAGTAATGGGGTAATCACTAGTATTATAGGGACCCAAGATGCCCCTCTCCTTCAAAAAAGTGTTGTCCTCAACGCTTGAGTAGTTCTGGATACTTCTGCATAAAATTCTCATCCTCCCATGTGGAATCTTCAGCGGATAAGTTCTTCCACTTGATAAGATACTCTGGAATTGATCGATTTCGTAGCTGTCGAGTTCTTGTTTCTGTGACTGCTTCCGGTTCCAATATAATTTTTCCTTCCTCGTCAATTTCTGGCAATATTGTTTGAACTGGGAGCTTGTCGCCTATAACCTTCTTTAAACATGAAACATGGAAAACTGGGTGCAATCGAGAAGCTGCAGGAAGCTCCAATTTGTATGCCATCGTACCAATCTTTTCCAACACCTTGTATGGACCATAATACTTTGGTGATAATTTATTATCCTTCTTAGCTTGCTTTAGGGACATTTGCTTATATGGTTGTAGCCGTAGTAATACCCAATCACCTACATCAAAACTTCTTTCACTACGATGTTGATCTGCCTGTTGTTTCATTCTATTTTGTGCCAACACGAGGTTATCCTTTAAGAGTTGGAGGACTTGTTGTTGATGTTCGATGTGATGTTCCACTGCTTGAACCTTAGAATTTTCTCTTAAATATGATGTGATTGATGGTGGTTGGTACCCATAAAGTGCCATAAATGGGGTCATTTTTGTTGCTGTATGGAAGAAAGTGTGATACCACCATTCAGCCAGAGGCAACCATTTGACCCATTGTGTTTGTTTATCAGATACAAAGCAACGAAGATATCCTTCCAAACATTTGTTTACTATCTCAGTTTGCCCATCAGATTGAGGATGATAAGATGAGCTATGAGCTAACTGAGTACCCAGACAAGAAAATAATTCTGTCCAAAAATTTCCAGTGAAAATGGGAACTCTGTCACTTACAATAATCTTTGGGTTTCCACGTAGCTTTTGAACTGTTTCCATAAATGCAGTAGAAACTGTACTGGATTTAAATGGATGTGATAATGCACAAAAGTGTGCATACTTGGTAAGTCTGTCAACTACCACCATGATGACACTCTTTCCCTCAGACTTGGGTAAACCTGTGATAAAATCCATTGAAACCTCCTCCCAACGTTGGCTTGGAATGGATAAAGGTTGTAATAGACCCGGTGTCTTAATTGTTTCAACTTTATTTTGTTGGAAAACCAAACATTCCGCCACAAACTTTTGAATATCTGATTTAAGGCCATCCCAAAAAAATTCCTTCTTAACCCTGTGGTAAGTTTTTAAAAATCCTGAGTGCCCTCCTAAGGGAGAAGTGTGCAATTCCATAAGAATCTTTTGTTTTAGCTGGGAATTCTTACAGAGGTATAAGCAATCTTTGTACCATAACGAATCATTTTGCCAGCTAAATGTATCAGAAGTACTGGAATCTTGTTGTAGCTTTTGAATAAGTGCCCACACTTCTTCGTCATTCTTCCATTCCTCCTTTGCTTCGTTTATCCAATCTGGTTGGATAATAGAAATGGCACACAACAATGCTTCCATATCTTCATCCTTTCTTGAGAGTGCATCTGCCACCACATTTTGCTTCCCTTTTTTGTAGATGATTTCAAAGTCATAACCCAACATCTTTGTGACCCACTTTTGTTGCTCTTCAGAGGATAATCTTTGTTCTAAAAGGTATTTAAGGCTATCATGATCCGTTTTTACCTTGAAGTGTCTTCCCATTAGGTAGGGTCGCCATTTCTTAAGTGCATGGAGTATTGCCAACATTTCCTTCTCATAAATAGCTTTGCTTAAAAACTTTCCCTTGATTGGACAACTTTCAAAAGAAATGGGTCTTTCATCTTGCATTATAACAGCACCAATTCCATTTCCTGAAGCATCACATTCCACAATAAAGGTTTTTGTGAAGTCCGGTGTAGCTAAGACCGGTGCTTGGCACATTGCCTCTTTAAGATGTTTAAAGGCCTTTGTTGCTTCCGGAGTCCATGAAAATGAATCTTTCTTCAATAATGTTGTTAGAGGTGCTGCTATTCTCCCATAATTCTTAACGAACTTGCGATAATACCCTGTCAACCCAAGAAATCCTCGCAGATGCCTTATGGATTTGGGGATTTTCCATTCCTTAATGGCTTTAATTTTGCTAGGGTCTACCTTAACTCCTTCATGAGATACAATATGACCCAAATATTCCACTTCCTGGACTCCAAAGAAACATTTGGATCTTTTTGCATATAATTGTTTCTCCTCCAATAGTTGTAGCACCTTGTCAACATGTTCAACATGATCCTTCCAAGACTTGTTGTAGATTAGTATATCATCAAAAAATACCAACACAAATTTTCTAAGGAATGGTTTGAAAATTGAATTCATCAAACCTTGAAATGTTGAAGGTGCATTGGTAAGGCCAAAAGGCATGACCAAAAATTCATAATGACCCTGATGAGTTCTAAATGTCGTTTTTGGAATGTCTTCAATCTTCATTCTGATTTGATGATATCCCGAACGAAGATCCAACTTGGTGAAGTAAATTGATCCATGCAATTCATCCAGTAATTCATCAATGACAGGAATGGGGAACTTATCTTTAATAGTGAGCTTGTTGAGCTCCCTATAATCTGGACACATGCACCATGATCCATCCTTCTTGTGCACCAATACTGCTGGAGCTGAGAAAGAACTTTGACTCGGTTGAATTATACCAGCCTCTAGCATTTCTACAACCATACGTTCAATTTCACTTTTTTGGACATATGGATATCTGTACGGCCTGATGTTTGGAGGAACACTTCCTGGAATCAGATGAATAGCATGATCATGATCACACATAGGTGGGAGACCTTTGGGAGTCTCAAATACCTTGGAATGATTGTCCAGGACTTTTTGGAGATCCGGAGAAATAGATGATTCCAATGTGGAAACATCTAGCGAACATAATTGTGCAATTACATCTCTTTGCTCCTTTTTTAGAAGCTTTTTCATGCCATTAGAGCTGATTATTTTTCCTGGTTTCCCTGCAATACCCCTTAATTCAACTTCCTTTCCTTCCACAGAAAATTTCATGAAAAGTTCTTGAAAATTAAAAGCTATTGTACCCAAGGATTGTAGCCATTGGACTCCTAGTACAACATCAGCACCTCCCATTGGAATGGAAAGCATTGGGCTAGTCAATACATATTCTCCCATGGATAGCTTGATATTATGGCACTTTCCAGAACAATTTATTGTTCCTCCATTTGCAATCATCACTTGACACTCTGGTGCTGGATATAGGAAGCAATTCAATTCTTTTTCTACCCTACAATGAATAAAATTGTGGGTGCTTCCTGAATCAATCAACACTATTACCTTTTTCTTCTTGATTTGTCCTTCTATCTTGATGGTTTGAGGAGTGGTAATTCCCGCCAATGCATTACAAGATATGGTCGGATTTATTTGTTCTTCATCTAGGCTTTGTTCCTGGAATATATTCTCTTCTTTTGACCTTTCTTGCTCCTTTTCTTCTTCCTCTTCACAATCTATGTAGAATAATTTCTTCTCAGCACACTTATGACCTTTTGTGTATTTGCTATCACAATTGTAACAAAGCCCTTTTTCTCTTTTTTCTTCCAATTGTTGTGGTGTCAACCTTGTAGGTTGTGGAAGACTATGGGCAACAACACTTCCATCTTTATAGTTGTGAATGGTATGCTTCCTAGTTGCCATAATTTTGCTTTCCATTTTTCTTGCTAACCTGAATGCCTTCTCTAATGAATCAGGTTCCCAAAGGCGCACATCATGTTGGACATTATCCTTTAAAGACCCTATGAACACATCAATCCTATGCTCCTCTGGAATATCTTTTACCCTTATGTTCAATTTTTGGAACTCCTCAATGTGCTCCATTATTGAACCCTTTTGTTTGAGACTTATCAATTGGCTAAAAAAAGTGTTGCATTTTGTATCCTCATAATGTGCTATCAATTCTTCTGTAAAAATTGCCCAAGTGATAAATTGTTTACGAGAACAAAGCCATTGATACCATACAAACTGATTTGGTTCCAAATATAAAGTTGCCATACGTACCTTTTGTGTGTTTTGCACATTATTGAGATCGAAGAATTGCTCCATCTGTAATATCCATGTGGCGGGATCCTTGCCATCAAACTTCCTCATATCGATTTTTGGAATGTGGTAATTCTTCGATCCAACATTAGCATCTATGGAATCATGATTAACATTTCTTTTGTTCTCATCATGAGTTTCTTTTACTACCTTTTCACCATTAGTAAGTATTTCTTGTAGAAAATTAGTCAAATCTGTCTTCAAATCTGCCATGCTTGTCTTCAAATTTGTGTTCAAATCTATCTTCAAATTGTCCATCTTAGCTTCCATGCCATTCATCTTAGCTTCCACGCCATTTATCTTAGCATCTGTTAACTTTTGTGAGCGTGGCGTTCATTGCACTTGTTCTTGTAATTTTGATATATCATGTAGCATTTCTTCCTCTTCTTCATGAGTCATGCTAGAGCTTTCAGGTTCCTTACTAGGTGTTTGCTTTTCTTTCCTCGGGGCATCAGTTATCGATAATAATGCTCTACTATGCCCTTGAATTCCTTCAAAATAAATTTTCAAACCAAGCTTAAGAAAAAATTTAAAAAATTCTACACACCTTTTTTCACTTTGTAGGAGCTAGATATTGCTTCTGATGTATCTCTGTACTTTCCAGTCATCTAGTTCTGAACTTGTGACCTGTAGTATCTCTCTGTGTCCTCTTTCCAATGCCACAAGTTTGACCCAAATTGGATTCTCCAAGTAAGAGTTATGTGAAATCTCCCACAGTGACTTGATTATAGACTAGTTTAGTAGAGCTAACTTGTCCGATGTGCCGCGAGTCACTGTTTCAACCTTTGGATCTCTAAAAATACCAAAAGAAACTGCTGTCCGTCCTATTTCTGTACCTTTTTACGAAATTTCAATCCGATCCTCAGAGAGAAAGTTATGACGATTTTCCCTAGGTCACCTATTTTGAATGTAATTCAAGAGTCTGAAAAAAGACCAACTTCCTCAGATCATATCTCCGTAAATATCCCACGAAAAGATCTGAAATTTGGAACCAAGGTTCAGCGCCAATTCTTCTCAAATGGGTTTTTTTTGTGACTTCCGAAAGGTCACAGAAAAAAAGTTATAGCGAAAATTCCACGATGACCTGTTTGGAGCAGGGAAACCCTAGAATCCAAAGCTCTGATACCAAATGTTATGAAACCAACTCAAGAAAAGATAGAAACGATAGATCAACACCTTAGAATTCAGCCTCTTCGAGGGAAAAACCTCCTTTACATTACATAAATGAACAATTCTTGGATGATACAAATGACAAAACCTCCTTTCTATATATAGGAATCTAAGGAGTCACAATATAATCCAGCCGACCTAACAATAATAATATAAAGCGACAAAAATAACAATAGAGGGATTCTATGGGGCACAGAAATAATAATATGGGGGTAATAGGGGCACAACATTATAAATAAGGGGTATAACTACAATAGTAATGGGGTAATCACTAGTATTATAGGGACCCAACACATTGGAATGGGTGCAGTTTTCATAAAAAAAACAAAATGGAAAATAATGGCTATTGAAGGAGATAATGCACGTTACAGATCTGAAGAAAAATTTGATTTCAACAGGGTAGTTGGGAGGTGAAGGTTGCGTAACTACATTCATAGATAAAACTTGGAAGGTCATTAAAGGATCACTGGTAATAGCGAAAGGAGGAAAGATTGGTACATTGTATTTATGCAATGGTATTTCTAATTTTGTTAATGCTTTAACCTCTATAGGAGAAGATACGGTATTGTGGCATCATAGGCTTAGGCACATGAGTGAGAAGGGATGCGGATTCTTCACTCAAGAAATTTTTTGCCAAGTTTGAAGCATGTTGATTTAAATTTTGTGAGAATTGTATTGATGGAAGACAGAAGAGAGTCAGATTCCTTAGAGTTGGGAAAGAAAAGAAGAGTGAAAAAGTAGAGCTTGTGCATACATATGTATGGGGACCTGCTCAGGTATCATCTCTTGGTGGCTGTCGTTATTATGCTACTTTTATTGATGATGCAACTAGAAAAACATGGGTTTATTGTATTCGAAATAAATATGATGTATTTGATACTTTCAAGAAATGGAAAGCTTTGGTTGAAAATGAGATAGGAAAAAGGTTGAAGTGTCTCAGATCAGACAATGGAGGTGAATATTGCAACAAAGAGTTTGATAGGTATTTTTTAGAGAATAGAAATCGTAGAGAGAGGAAAGTTCAAGGAACACCACAAGAAAATGGTGTGTCAGAAAGGATGAACAAGACAATCATGGAGCATGCAAGGTGCATGAGATTGCATGCAGGATTGCCTTACAATTTTGGGCAGATGGTATAGATACTATTGTTTATCCAATAAATAGAGGGCCTTCAAGTTCCTTGGATGGTGGTATTCCAGAGGAGCCATGGACAGGTAAAAAGGTAAACTACTCTTTTTTAAAGACTTTTGGTTGTGAATCCTTTGTCCACATTAATAAAGAAAATGGAACAAAGCTCGAGGCAAAATCAAAGAAATGTACCTTTATTGGATATGGAGTTAATGATTTTGGTTATCACTTTTATGATTATGAAAAACACAAAATAATTAGGAGTAGATATGTCATATTCAATGAAAAGGTTTTGTATAAGGATCAACTACAGGAAAGGAAACGGGAAAAAGAAAACAAAGAATACACAGTGCTTGACGAGATCATAGAAAAAGTGATGGTGCCTAAAAATCATAATGACCAACAACCAGAACAACAACCATAATAGCAACAAGCACCTCAAACACCAGAAAGTGGTGTTAGAAGATCTACCAGGATAGGTAGACCCCCTGAACGATACCCTGCTTCATTATATTATGTATTTTTGACTGATTCTGGTGAACCAAAATGTTATGAAGAAGCAGTGTAGGTAGAAACCAAGAAGAAGTGGGAGGAAGCCATGAAATAAGAGATAGATTTATTAGCAAATAACTAGACTTGGGACTTAGTTAGGTTGCCTGCAGATAAAATATAATTGTAGAATAAATGGGTTTACAAGTTGAAGGAAGAAGATGGAGGTAGAAAAAGGTATAAAGCTAGACTTGTGGTGAAAGGGTTTGCACAAAAAAAGGGTATTGACTTTGATGAGATATTTTCTCCTATTGTTAAAATGACTTCAATCAGAGTTATTTTAGGTCTAGCAGTAATTGAAGAATTGCATCTTGAGCAGTTAGATGTAAAAATTGCCTTTCTACATGTGGATTTGGAGGAAGATATATATATATGCAGCAGCCACAAGGATATGAGGTAAAAGGGAAGGAGAAACTAGTGTGCAGGTAAAAGAAGAGCTTATATGGCTTAAAACAGGCTCCAAGGTAGTGGTATCTAAAACTTGATAGGTTTTTGTCTGAACACGGTTATACTAGATGTCACTCTGATCATTGTGTTTATCTCAGAAGGACAAATGATGGCAGCTATATTATATTGTTATTATATGTAGATAACATTCTTGTTGCAGTTTCTAACATGCACGAAATAAATGCGCTCAAAAGAAAATTGGAAAACTCATTTGCAATGAAGGATTTGGGTGCAGCAAAACAAATCCTTGGTATGAGAATAACTAGAGACAGGAAGAATCACAAATTAACATTGTCTCAAAGTTAGTACATAGAAATGGTGTTGAAATGGTTTAATATGTAGAATGCAAAACCAGTTAGTATACCTTTGGCTAGCCATTTCAAATTAAGTAAGGAGGAGTGTCCCAAGGCTCAGGAAGAAATGTATCATATGTGTAAAGTTCCATATGCGTCAGCAATTGGAAGCTCAATGTATGCAATGTTCTGCACAGGGCCTGATATTGCACATGCAGTGGGAGTTGTAATCAGGTACATGAACAATCCAGGAAAAGAACATTGGATGGCAGTGAAGTGGATTCTCAGGTATTTGAGAGGTACCACAAATGAAGAACTATGCTTTGGTGGTTCAAACATTGCTCTACAGTGATATGTTGATGCATATATGGCAGGTGATAGAGATAACAGGAGAAGCACAATAGGGCATATGTTTACTCTAGGTGGACCAATTGTCAGTTGGGTCTCAAAATTGTAAAGTGTTGTTGCACTCTCAACAACAGAAGTAGAGTATGTTGCTGCTATAGAGGCTAGTAAAGAAATCGTTTGGTTATAAAGGTTTTTGGATGAATTGGATAAGAAACAGGAGTTGGGCAATTTGTACAGTGATAGGCAAAGTGCCATACATCTTGGAAAGAACTCTGCATTTCATTCCACGACTAAACATATATGGTCAAGTACCATTTCATCCTTTCAGCATTGGAAGATGGATAGTTGAAGCTGGAAAAGATACACACTAGCTAGAATATGGAAGATATGTTAACAAAAGTTGTAACCAGGGAGAAATTGAGAATTTTCTTAGTTTCAATTGGTCTTCAAGTATGATGAAGAAGATGAGAAATAGCCAGGTCCAAAGTAGAGTCATTGTCCAGCAAATGAAGCAGCGGTGGAGTTGCTATAATCAGGCTCCGAGTGGGAGATTGTTGGGTGTGGAGCTTGATTATCTTCTGTATTCAAAGGTATCACCACATTGGACCACAGTTCGTAATGGGGCAGCAACACCGCCCGTAAAATATTCACTACAATGGGGGTTCATGGTGGGGGCAAATGCGACCTTTGGGAGCCCCCCTGGTGGGGGGATTGGGGGCAACGCCCTCGAAGCTAAGAATAGATGTAAATGACCTTGTAAAATGCTGTAATTTTGTGGCCAATATGGGTCGTTCATTAGGCAGAGATCTGACAATAGAAGTTATGTTTAATTGAGGGTTTTTTTGCCCTAGAAAGAAACCCCTTTCTATATATGAGGGAATTTTATTGTGTCTATGTATATCTATATTCCGAATGAGGAAGAGAGAGCCCCCCCTTGTGGCAGGGGGATCAGGGGCAGCGCCCCTGAAGCTAAGAATAGATGTAAAATTTCCTTGTAAAATGTTGTAATTTCATAGTCAATCTGGGTCATTCATTAGGCAGAGATCTGACAGTAGAAGTTATGTTTAATTTAGGGTTTTTTTTGCCCTAGAAGGCAACCCCTCACTATATATGAGGGAATTGTATTGCGTCTATGTATATCTGTATTCTGAGTGAGGAAGAGAGAGGAGATTAAGAGAAAATAGGGAATTACAGTGGATTTGTTGTAGGTTGTATCTCTTCAGTTTGCTATATAATAGAAAAAGAAGGACTACATGTTTCTCCGTGGACGTAGCCCAAATTGGGTGAACCACATATATCTGTGTCCCTCTTGTTTTATGCATTTTTTGTGTTTATACTTCTGCAACATCTTATGTGTTCCATTTCTCTGTAATATACAATTCTCTAACATAAAAGACCCCACATCCATCGCAATCGCATAATCTGCTACCATATAAGTCCATGTCCCATTACCTTCACCGATTTTCGATCTGCGATCAGGCCCGAACCCGATGGGTAAATCAACTACAATTTATAAAATCCCCCATCCACAAGTCATTGCAAATTTCAATAGGCTAAGGACTCTGCCCCTTCCTAATTGCGATATGCAATATAACAGACCCGTCGTGATTATAAAAACACATTTAAATTAATATCGCGTCCACGTAATAACAAAGTTCCAAGGGTCATGCCTCATTTGAATTGCAATTGCGATATCCTTCCTAATGCCGATTGCGACATGACATCATCCTCCACATCATCTCCCACGTCATCAGCCACGTTACCATTCCACATAGTTATGCCACATTATAGTGACATCAACATCATGTCATCCCTTATATCATCTCACATATTGCAAATCACAAGTCTTTCGGCCACCTATTAAAGTATACCACTCCTTAACACCGATTGCGATATTCCCGAGTATTGTGAAATGCAATCAAGCTCTGAACAACGATTGCGATATAAAAGGCCAACTTGCTTTGATTTAATAAACAACTCAGATCTACCCAGATCAATGGTGGAAAAGACTTCGAATCACCCTGCACTCATTTTAAGTTTCTCAAGGTGTAGGGTCAGAAAAGTATTTTTTCGTCCAAGCCATATATCCATGCGTCGCTCCTTTGTTATTTCTGACCCCCCTTTTGAAAATCCGTTAGCCATCCACCTTTCCACAATTGTGATTATGGTTTTATTTGAAATACTCCTGGACTCCAAGCGATTGCAATTATTCTGACTTCTACCCCCAGTCTAAAAGTGATATGAGATACGACCATAAAGTCCACCTCTCTTACCAACAAACCTTACTCCTCATTCCTCTCCATGATTGTTGTGTTCAGGATTTATTACGCTCTACATTTTTTCCTGATTTCCTTCAAAACGTGATTTATTTCAAATAAAAATCACTTGTCAATCTCATTTCATTTTTACTTATCTATTCTTGTTTTCTATGTTCAATTTCATGATAGAGGAAGACAATTGGGATGATAAGTGGCACTTCAGTTCAAACAGACAGACAAACATCTAGATAATATGATGGAACAAACAAAGTCAATGAAGACAACAAATCATATTCATAAATTTCTACAAAAAAAATATTTTTCTTTAAGAGTTATTGAAGTGATCTACTTAAATGCCCTCAATGCTCTACCCAATACATTCAGTTGTTTTTTTGATATTTAATCTTACTTGTTGTATGGAATTAAGGTCTGGAATTTTATGAAGAAATACTTACCAAAGCACGCACTATTGTTCTTTCATACTTTTTTCAATAGAATGATTGGAACATTGTTTTAAGATTTTCCATAAGGAATTTTGAGAAGTTTGATTTCTGTACTCCCAAAATCATCTGAGAGAAGGTCTAAACTACTTCTATTTCTTTTATGAGCTGAGCAATGTGGATCTAGTATTTCTATCTTTGTGACTCTATTTTGTTCATAATTAAATAGTGAACTTTTCTTTTCATATTGCTTATTACATGGTATTTAAAGAGTAGTGTTACATGTATTCATTTATGATCATTCCACCATTGGTATTTTTAAATAAATATTAAGAAATTTTCTTTGATATTCGAAATGTTATATGAGTTATACACATTACTTTGATTAACTATTTAATCAAAGTAAGCATCTTGAAATATTTTCATTTCCATTGGTGCTTGAGCAATCTATATTGTCATTTACTAAGGAAAATCATTATAGATTGCATCTAGGTGAATGTTAAACAATCCTGGGTTATAGACTAGATAAATTCATATGCTTTCCATTTGATTCATTGTTGAAAATACATCTATTTCACTCCACTATAAGAATTACACATTCTTTCAATCATCTTTCATTGGAAAACCGATCTCATCATATCCAGTAGGAGCCACTACCTAAATGGAAAAGGAGTTGTATTAAGATCCAGACCAGGTGGCTCTTCCCCATGTTGATGCAACAATTTTCGAGGCCTCAACACATTGGTGAAAACTTTTCACAAAAAAATAAGAACTAACAGAGGCCATGAATACTGCTATGGTGACAGGGACCTGACATAACCATCAACATTGACAAAATTTCCCTACTTTTATAACTTACCTTTAAGTTATGAGAAAACTCAGTCAGTTACTTATGAAAACTAGATTCAATAGTCACATCATGACATTCAATGAAAGATATATCTACAAGATCACTACATAAATGTTCAATGACAAGCAAATCATCTTCTTGATCACAAGGATTTATAGCTGAAATAAATTCTTTGATAATTGTGTTAGACTCCTTTTGAAACTCTTACAAACCCATATATTCATGTAGGAATAGAGATTCATCCCAATTACTTGAACGGCCATTACCATATAATTCAGAAAGAAGTAATTTATTATGGCCATTATCATCGAAGTGTTCATCTTGATTAACATCAAAATATTAGGAGGAATATCAAGATACAAAAATGGTTGGTTCACAAGATTAGATGAATCACCATTAGAGAGACCTAAAAGAAACACAAGAACTTGGTTAACAAACTGATCTTCTAATTCAATGATTGATCTAGGTCCAACATATGGAACATCAAAGGGGAAAGGACATGGGACAAATAAGAAACTCAGTTCTTCCTCTCAATGTTGAGGATGTTCCTAATTGGCACAACATGATGAATCTGATTCAAAATATTTTCTTTACATTGAGGCTAAGAAATGAAACTTGCCATCCAAGAACTTCCAGTTCATTTCCTCATCTAGAAACTGATAAAAAATATGAAGGAACTGATCAGAAAAAAAACTCCTAAGATTCATTCAATTCCATTCTTAGTTGACCAATTTCATCAATAACATCCCGATATTCGTATTTATCAAAATTTAAACAATGCTCATTAAAGAAGTGTTCGAAATGTGCGATAGAAGCAATCGGTAAAAAATAGCACCATTGCTTCACACATCCATTCAATGTAAGGGTAAACAATTGTGCGATTATTTCTTTTGAATTAACATCATTCAAGTAACACAATTGAACAAATTCAACGATGTAACAAAGAATGGTTGTTGCACCCTTTCCGTCAAATTTAAATCGTGATAAGTATTTTAAAGGTCCGTGTTGATTATAACAGCTAAATATGTGTAAAACACCTAGTGATTATGATTAGGGATGAATCCATTAAAGGTAAAAGATTAAAATAGACTTCAAAGGCTCAGCGTCTCATCTGGCCCTCCTTCTAGTGGTAAAAATGTTGATGGTGCTGGATTCCACCAACTTTGTAAGTGGATCTCCTGGATGTGAAGTCGCAAGAATACCTTACACCATTTGGTTTATGAGTCCCATATGTTCATAGGGCTTGACCAACATTGAAATGGTTTTCCAGGAAGTGGCTTGGTTACAATAGGAAATAAGAAAATAGAATGCCTTTTTGGGGTAGCAAGACTATGAGCTTTCTCAGATGCTCAATGTAAGGTGTATGATTGAAGATTCCATGGATGGTGAGGGAAATGAGCCATCAATTCAAAAAGTAATAATACTATCCTAAATGAGTGCCTGAGAATAAAAGAGAGACTTGGTGAGTACCTGTAGATTAGTCCACATGATAAATAAAAATCGTTAAATCATAACAACATCCATTCAATAACAACCATAACTAAGCAAAAAAATAGTTCATTAACCTAACATGTAAATAAAGCAACATATATTGTACACTTGACCGAAATAGTCCAACTATATACATGATGCGTGTATGAAGTAATGTCAACTCATTAAGCTCCTAATAATAAGTGAGAGATCCCATGTACACTATTAGATGATTGAATCACTATATCCAAGATTCGAACATGAAGCCACAACTTCCTTATCCAAAAAATAATGTATCTACTATTGATTACATGAGAACCCAAGTCTAAAACTCCCTAGAAAGCCATTTTTGAGTTATGAGGAGAAATTTATAACAATACAATGATTCTTGAGCTTATCATGACTCTTTTAATTCTACAACTATTCATATTATAATATGACTCATTACATTCCAATGTGTGTCCATTCTCATATCCACTTGAATTCCTTGGACTTAATTACATACATTTATTACATAGGACAATTTACACATGAGATAGTGGCCTAATAAGACAAAAATTCTTGAAAAAGAACTCATCAAATGGATAGATCATGTGCTTTCATGGAGTTCATTTATGATATAAGTTTCTCATGCTCGAAACTCCTTTGCAATGTCTTTGATCCTATCTTGAAAGTCTTCCTTGTAGTGTGCCCTTACCTCCAATTACTCTAACAATATGTTCTTGGGCTTGACTCAACATTATTCCATAGCCTTGAAGTATTCATGTGTGATTTGACTAGTGGAAAGGCTTACTATTGAATAAAGTATTTGGTCACTCCCAAGTCTTCCTGTTTTGTTTAACTTCTTCATTAATTTAATCTAATCTCAGTCTGTGAGAAAGATGACCTTCCTACCTCTGACTGCTTCAAGGGATCCAATGTCAAGCATCCATTCTTTATGTAGAGACTCAAACCTTATGAAACTGGTTTATATCAGCATAGTGGCAATCAAGGTGCTCCAAAGTGAAGTAATTATGTAGGTGGATTATCCATTGCACTCTATCTATTTACGCAAAGAGCTTATC